>JAMPIV010014925.1:0-172500 GCA_024509875.1 Oreohelix idahoensis | reverse complement strand
ATAAAGATTCTAATATGTATGTATGTATGTATGTATGTATGTATGTATGTATGTATGTATGTATGTATGTATGTATGTATGTATGTATGTATGTATGTATGTATGTATGTATGTATGTATGTATGTATGTATGTATGTATGTATGTATGTATGTATGTATGTATGTATGTATGTATGTATGTATGTATGTATGTATGTATGTATGTATGTATGTATGTATGTATGTATGTATGTATGTATGTATGTATGTATGTATGTATGTATGTATGTATGTATGTATGTATGTATGTATGTATGTATGTATGTATGTATGTATGTCATGTATGTATGTATGTATGTATGTATGTATGTATGTATGTATGTATGTATGTATGTATGTATGTATGTATGTATGTATGTATGTATGTATGTATGTATGTATGTATGTATGTATGTATGTATGTATGTATGTAAGTATGTATGTATGTATGTATGTATGTATGTATGTATGTATGTATGTATGTATGTATGTATGTATGTATGTATGTATGTATGTATGTATGTATGTATGTATGTATGTATGTATGTATGTATGTATGTATGTATGTATGTATGTATGTATGTATGTATGTATGTATGTATGTATGTATTGTATGTATGTATGTATGTATGTATGTATGTATGTATGTATGTATGTATGTATGTATGTATGTATGTATGTATGTATGTATGTATGTATGTATGTATGTATGTATGTATGTATGCATGCATGCATGCATGCATGCATGCATGCATGCATGCATGCATGCATGCATGCATGCATGCATGCATGCATGCATGCATGTATGTATGTATGTATGCATGCATGCATGTATGTATGTATGTATATATATACATGAAATTTACTAAAGTGCTTGTATAATAAATATATACACCGTGAAATCATCATCCACTCCCTGCTCTATATTGATCCATTGGGCAACCTCTGCTATTGGTTCCTTGTAAGGAAACCCGCACGAAGCAGTCACCAGTTCTAGCAGTTGTAGTTCATGTGTCCAGCTACTTGCAGTGATGAAATTGCAAGTCTCATATGGCACTGTACATCCACAAGCAATGTATACATGCCAAATGCAAATTTAAAATGATAAAATGTATATATTACAATTTACCCGAGTTTTGTTCGGGCAAACGCAGACTTTTTGCACAGCAAACGCCCGAATATTGTCGGGCAACTCTTTCAGGCGTATTAGGTGTCTAACTTAGAGCACTTGAAGTTGGATCCTAGAACGTAAGGCGCAAAGTGATGTCTCTAGGGCTAATGTTTTCTAATCTTAGAACTCACGTCTAGTCCTTTGGCCTGGTCTATATTTGGGTCCTAATATTCCGTGTTCCTGGCTGTCTATGATTTTTTCTAGAAGCAATTTGAAGTCAGTGAAGCAGTCTTACAATGCTGTAGCATATAAACGAAATTTTCTGCCTACGCACCCAGGTTGCTACTTTGAGGAGAGGTCCAATCAGGAGCAGTCTACCTTTGCATCTCAAATGAGAAACTAATTGCAAATAAGTGTCTGATTGCGTAGGGGTCTATTTTCCAACTACTCTCCTCTCATGTAGAATATTACTGCATTACATAAGATATTATCCGTTACGTGTGATTTTCAAACTCCATTACCATATAATGTCTTGCTTCTTCCGTTTTGCCTGTCATAATAACAACTCAATAATTCACAGATCTAACATTATACTCTCCTCCAAGATTTAATTTCTTGCAATAGTTTATAACAACAAAGTCCGTCTGCCGGAAGTATTACATCACTTTCCGTGTCTTAATCTTCAGCAAGATGTTCATTTCCTACACCCCAGTGAGATCTGCCGTGTTTTTGGGCGCGTCATGTTTGCGAAGTTACAACTAATCATGCGACAGCACGGTTTCGTGTATCTTCCCAAACGAAAAGTCTGGATTTACAATAGGAATGTCGCTCAGTATAGACTCTTACTCCGTCTGGAGCTGGCAATAAACGAAAAGTAAATGTGGCAAGTTCGCTCCTTCGTTAAGCGTCGCCGATAATAATTGAAAATAACCAGGAGAGAGATGTGGGCGAACGGTGTGACAAAATGTGATAAGAAAACCTTGAACGTTGAAAGCGAAAACAACGAATACCGGAAGAATTAGCACGCAAAAGGAATATCAAAAATAATGCCGGAGATGGGTGATGACAAGAAAAACGAACGAACTTTACTTCCTCTAAATATAGAAACTACTTGCTCAGCAATTTTTAAAAAAGGGATGGCGTTGGGGCAGAGGAGCGTGCAAAACTGATGAGTAATTGGCGCATAATGAAAAATTAGCACAAGATTACAACCGGGTATGAGATAGTAATGACTTTTTCTATAACTATTTACTTGTAGATAATGGAAAATTTACTATTTTCACGTAAGTTAGTAATTATCTGTTACGGCTTTAATACTTGAAATATTAAGTTGAGGATTCACCTTACCCGCTTTGGTTTAACTCGTGCAGTATAGGTTTATTTCATCTCCCTCTTTGGTTGGGGGTTAATGCGTTTTAGAGCGTGGCTTGTGACAGCGTCCGATTGACATAGTGATTAGAGAGCTGGTCTCTCGCTGCAAAGTGCCGGGTTCGAATCACGTTATAGACACGCTCATGTTTACCCAGCTGTAAATGGGTGCCTGACTCTTCTCTTTGAGTTAGGGAAGGAAAAGGCAGCGATGAATGGAACTGGTCACCCCACCTCTCGATGCTGGACCTAGTAAGGTGAAGTATATACCACTTCACTCCCCTACTGCAGTATCTGCTACGGGACTACCTTTACTATTTTTTTAACCTTGTGATATTACAGCTTGAAAACCCTTGGAAACCTGCATCACTCCAAATCTGCGTGATGACATTTTGGACATTATTCGAGAACGTGCAACATCGTTACTGTAATTTCTGATTCTATTATTAGAATGTGATTACTGCTAGCTGTGCTTGTTTATCGTGAGATGACAGAATCCAACAGTCCTAAGATGACATCCGAGCAAGAATCATTCACGCCTTTTTCCACCACCTTCGGACTGTACCCTGGCCTTGTTTTTCCACGAATAGGTCATAAACTCTTGGTAACCCAGAAGGGTGTCGAAAGTTCGGCATAGTTTCCATAGGCTGGATCAAGAGTGCATTTAGTTAAACTGGTATTCCTTTTTCTAATTTTATTTTACCGTAAACAAATTGTTTCCAGAACGTAACAGTTTGTACAAGTCAATGACCGAATGGTTGTTGCTATTTATGAACAGGTGATTGTAACAGCATTACGACTGCTAAGACATGCAAGGAATATCAGCGCTCAATCGGCACACGTATTTAGATAAATGTGGGACGTTTTGTTTTATTACAAGAGGAGTCGCCTCACAGTCTCACTAGCAGGAGTTGATCACATTAGCGAGTATTACAAATGGATCTTTTTTCCATCCAATAGCCCCACCTCGCTTATAAGAAAAGACCAGTTGCGCATACTAAGTCATCATCATCATCTTCAGCAATCTAATCATCATCATCACACCAGATCAGCTCTCTTAGGAGCATAGGAAGATCCCGCTACACGCCCGTTGAGGCATATTGGGAAGATGGTGTTAGACCCATATTTTCTTGACCATCGACACACTAGGGGTGACGTGGTCAGCATCACGCCGGCCGCCTTAACCTTCCCAGAGTTGCTCTGGTACTCAATTCATGAGGCTGGGTCAATCCTGGAGCCGTTTACGGTCTAAAAAATCCCACCTCATCTGGAGATCGAACCATGGACCACCGAGCTAGAAAGAGCACTAACCACTGCGCTACCGCGGCTTCTTAGGAGCATAGGTATTCAATAAAGTTTTGCCAAGCCTTCGTGTCCTGGTGCCAGTCATTCAAGGTATTACAATGTCTTCCTTATTCCTCTCATTTCCGTCTGCAGTTCTCTTCTGGGGGGAGGGGAAGATGGGCAGGGACCTCCCTCTATCTCTGTTACCTTGTGAACCCAAGAACAACGACTTCCTTGTAATGGTTTCAGCATGTTGACTTAGTTAGTTGTGTCCTGTCCATCGCCAGCATCTTCTTCTCATTTCCAGTTCCACTGGCAACTGTTTGGTTCTTGGAATCAGTTCTACATTGATTATCTTCGTGTACTGAGCTCCGATTGACAGAGTGGTTAGAGCGATGGTCTCTCGCGGCTTAGATGCCGGGTTCGATTCACGGTATGGACACGCTCCAGTCTACCCAGCTGTAGAAGGGTACTTGACTTTACTCTTAAGGAAGGAAAAAACAGCGAGTAATGGTGCTTGTCACCCCGCCTCTCGATGCTGGATCTAGTGTAGTGGTCTCTAAAACTTCACTCCCTTACGTCATTATCTCCTATGATACTACCATAATCGATATTTTTATTCTAAGCAAGCATCGATTAGTAAAAGTAGGCCTATGTAACTTCTTGAGAAAGTCTTGGAAACATATTGAGCTGACGGCACATGACTGAAGGACTTGGTATAAGTTTCTTGAACGTATATGCTCGTTGAAATGCTGAAGGGTATTGAATAATAAATGGGACCTAAGACGCATCAAAAGTGATGAATGCAGTAATAGACCCATAGCGAACCAGAGCTGACCAAGACCCTACTCCACCTCCGCGTGGTGGTCCTGGAAACACGCTGCATCACTGCAGTCTGGCTAAGGAGTAGGGATCGAAGAGGGAAGGCAAACCCGGTCCCAAAAAATGCCGTGCGGAAGTCGGATGTGTCGGCCGAAAGGCGCAAATACCGCAGCTTCGCTGTAAACGGACACAACGCAACCAACGTCCTTTTCAGTAGGAACGAGGAAGAAGAAGAATAATAAATGAAATACTCACATACCCACAAGAGTTGATGTAATACCTACAACAATATAGTAATTTTTTAGCGTTGCTAAATCATGTCTTAAAATGAAACATTTTCCAGAAACATTGAAAGCACACAATAAAAGGATAAAGCTAAACAATTGTTGAAAAGACATGTATTCTCAAGTAAGCTTTACTGCCTCAAATAAACTTGGCACATAGCAACCGTGAAAGTAAATAGTGTCATATTGACAATTTTTAATATTGCTAAGATAAGCAAACATCGGTGAGCACACATCTCCTATTTGCCAAAGTGGTTTAAAAAGGAATGTTCAGCTGTCATAACAACTCATGGATACATTTCTTAGCCTTACTGTATCCCTAGACATTCTACGCACATTTTATTTCTCCATTGCTTAAAGTATGTTTCTATTATTTCTTCCCAGAATGCAGTAGATCAAGAATAAAGTTTGTCCAATGCAAACGCAGTCGTCTATTTAATTTGAGCTTTTGCTTCCTTTATATTATTTATTCTTTACCCGTGTTCAAATCTATTTGTTTTGTAGTCATTTTGTTTTCATAAAGGACAGTGGGAAGAGGTTATTTAATTAGTATATTCTTTATCGTCTTTCTCTCTTTGGGGAGCAAACGCTTCGAACCAGGTCTTTTCTAGTCATTAAGTTCAACGTTTACTGGTCTTATTCTAGTCATTAAGTTAATCGTTTACTGGTCTTATTCTAGTCATTAAGTTCAAAGTTTACTGGTCTTATTCTAGTCATTAAGTTCAACGTTTACTGGTCTTATTCTAGTCATTAAGTTCAACGTTTACTGGTCTTATTCTAGTCATTAAGTTCAACGTTTACTGGTCTTATTCTAGTCATTAAGTTCAACGTTTACTGGTCTTATTCTAGTCATTAAGTTCAACGTTTACTGGTCTTATTCTAGTCATTAAGTTCAACGTTTACTGGTCTTATTCTAGTCATTAAGTTAATCGTTTACTGGTCTTATTCTAGTCATTAAGTTCAACGTTTACTGGTCTTATTCTAGTCATTAAGTTCAACGTTTACTGGTCTTATTCTAATCATATGTTACTTTTCTTTCTTATTTCTGACTAAATTTATATTTTACGTGTGTTTGAAATCAGGGAAGTACATCTCGTGAAGTCGAGATAGTTCTATAAAAATTATCAATCAAAACATTATAAGTACAAATCTCCACTGAACACTTCCAGGCGCTTAAGATACCTATGCCAGATGTAAATTTGGCATCTATGTATTGCTACTGTTGTGTTCTAAGACACTATAAGCACTTGTGGCTTAGGGTTCAGGTCCAAGCTGAACAGCTGAGTGAAGAATGACATTTTTTTTCAAGCTAAGTGCCATAAATTTGATCACCTTAAGTAACGTCACTTAAAACTTCTGCACAAGAGATGTTAAACGTTGGCTGCTTTAACAAGAAAAAAAACACTGTAAAGGTATCCGTAGGGGAGAGAAGTGTTAGAGACTTCACTGAGAGATGGAGTCAACAGTTCCTTCCTCGCTGGCTTTACCTCCCCTACCTCAAAACAGAGTCAGGTAGACATTTACAGCGTGTCGCCGCCGTGTTTTTAATCCGGTACCTTTGCCATGAGAGGTCAGCACTCTAACAACTCTTTAAAAAGAAGGAAAACGAAAAAGAGTGGAAAGAACCAGACAGTAGTGGACGAATAATCACAATACCGCTAAATATGTCACATTTATATTACATTTGTCCGTCAAAAGTGTCACTCTTCACCATAACAGCCAAACACCCCTGGAGTAATGGTGCTACAGGTCATCAATCTGTAATATGAAAACTTTGGGGCAAGATTACTGTTTCCGTCTTAGGTGAAAAGGAGAAGATGGCGGTGATAGGAGGAAATAATGCATATGGCTCTTTTCCAGAAGACATGACCCGGAAGGAGTTAACATGTTTAAAAATGTAAATAGGATGCCGTGTGAGTAAATTAAAGCAAACATATGGAGCCTGCAGTGAAATAGCAGTTGGGGTAGGGTGAGGGTTTAGAAGATTAGAAAGCACTTGTGGTGAAGAGGTGGAGAAGAAATGACATGGCAGGCAACAGCTCAGACGTCACATGAAAGAACTTGAATGTTCGTGCAACTTGAATGTTCGTGCAACTTGAATGAAGTGTTCATTAACAGGATTGTGACTAAATTACGTGTAACTAATATTTTACTGTGTTATTAAACGCGTTACATAAACACATCTTTACGGTATTATTTAACGTGCTACATACACCTGGGCAGTAATATAATCAAAGTTGGAACAATAGACAATGCTGTGAAAAACATAAGAATATAAAATGCAAGAGGAGCTTTCAGTGCATTAGGAAATAAACGAAAATCATAGTAAATTAAGTCCAACATAAAAATAAGAATCTTCACTTCAAATGTCAAGTGAGTTCTAATGTATGTGGCTCTGAAACATAAGAAGACTTGGAAAGACCTTAAACATGGGGTGGAGGAGCAGGGGTGTAGGAAGAAAGTAGATTTCATGCTAGGGAACGTTAGATATTGTGGTGGGGGGAGGGGGGGGGAGGAGGGGGGAGGGTAGTATCTAAGCTGCAGTACAAACTAACTGGGAGTCGAACATTCTCTTCATCATAGTCATTACCTTCAGCTTCCTGAGGAACATAGGCCTTCAACAAATTCATGTCAAGCCTACCTGTCCAGTGCCATCCGTTCAAGGTCTTTCCAAGTCTTCTATATTCATTTGTTGTCTGTCGCCAGTTGCCTGCTCGTGTGTTCTTCTGTCATTTTCTACATCTCTGTGACGTATAATGGAAATATAGCTTACAGTAATCTGACAGCCGTTGCTTTCCCATCTAGTGTCTACCATTTGCTAAGCCAAACCACGCAATTTTCTGTTTGTATGACTCACCTTTGAATCCACGCCTTTTTTCTGGGAACATAACAACAGAGTTGTTTACCAACTTTTCGCAGCCTGCCAGTCTTAACAGGGGAGCGAATCACGTTTGCTTACCTGAGTTTCTCACGCGAGCCGATCTGCCAATTATCGGCCATTAGACAGATGCACGTGGAAATAACGGACTGTGTGAAGAGATACAGGGGCGATAATATTTTCCCGACGACCTTTGATGTTTGTACGTTCAGGGGGAGGTAAATTGTTTGATCTGCGAAAGGGGACGAAATCTAAGAGAGGCCTGTTGCACGGCCTAGTCTTGTGATGTCGGTCAACATCGCTGGGTAGAGCGAACGAAAAAACCTTTGATCCGGGAAACGCAGTTTCCTGATTTCTCTGCTATGCACAATGTGTGAATTATAACATCCTCTAGTGATAATAACACCACGATCTGTATATATACTGCGTTCTCTCCAGATCAGTTATCAGAGTCGCTCAGAAATTTTTGGACAATCTAAATACGCCAGACTAGAACCAATCTTCGCTAAATGTGTTAAATAGTCTCGTGGTGATTTCATTTTTCTGATTTGTGGTAATATAAATTGTGCTTAAGTGTTAAAATACGTTAAGTTTACCATTTTAATTCACTGTGATTCCCTAGCGTTAAAACTAGAGAAATAACATAACGCGTAGATATTTTCTTGCCAGTTGTTCAGTAATGTAAATTCCATCACCCCACTTACTTACACAAGAAGATACGGTTTAGCTGACTGGGATTATTACGCGTGACTGATGAGTGACAAAATATAATTCGCATTATATTTCATTGTGTGAAATTATATAAGTGACTAGTGTTAATATCATGTGACTAAACAACAGAACCCACAATCAAAAAGCTAGTAGTGACAGGCGATTTTTGTTAAAGTGCGCGTGTGGATAAATTAAATAATAATTGACTTTGTGCGCTGTTCATTGTCTCGCGGGCAATAACGGGGGAGGGTGCATACCCTTTTTCCCGACATGCCATAGCGGAAAACTTAAGTGTGGATAGGATAGTAGCATTTCATATTTTCATAAATGTTCTTTTCTTCCTAAAAAGTACCTGATCAAAAACCAGCGGCCAGCGGTTTTAATTTGGGTCTTCGACTTTTTGGACTAGTTCGGTCCTCTTTCTGCATTCAGAGAAGGATTAATGGTGTCTTCTTCTTGGCTTACAATTCCCAAGTTCCTTCGTGAACCGGTTGGGCCAAAGAGACAAATAAACATTAATATTAAATCTTAACTGGACTGTACCTTACCCAGAATTATTTATTCAATTTTTCCAGCCCACTGGGCATACGAAAGAACATATATTCCTGACGTTTGAAAGCCGTATCGACGGAGTGATCCAGAAAGTTACGATGTTTCAAAATCGGCGCTCACCATAGAGACAGCCGATAGGATTTACCATCGTCATTTTCACATCTTCTTCTTCTTTGATCCTTAGCCGTCAACCGTCAAAGCAGTCAGTGGCCATTACGCCTGGTGGCGTCTTGTAGGGCAACAACAAATTGATTCCACTTTGCTCGGTCGGCGGCCATCCTTCGTACAGTGCCCCCACTCTGGTTCATTCTTTGCATCTCAGCCTCCACATTCCTCCGCCAAGTTGTTTTTGGTCGGCCTCTCTTTCGTTTTCCTTCAGGGGTCCATAGCATAGCTGTTCTTGTGATGGCATCGGGGTCTCTTCTGAGGACATGGCCAACCCAGCTCCAGCGTCTGCCAGCTATGACGGTGTGCATATACTCTTGCTTGCTCCGAGTAAGCAGATCTTGGTTGGTGATGGTATTCGGCCAAAAGATTCGGAGAATTTTTCTTAGGCATGTTATGTGAAAAGAGAACAATTTCGACATTTCCTTCTCTGTAACTCTCCAGCTCTCCGCGCCATAGAGAAGCACAGAAAGCACACAGCTCTGATATAATCTTAATTTTGTGCTTGTGCTGTACTGAGAGGACTTCCAGATGTTGTTTAGACTAAAAAAGGCTGTTCTTGCTTTGTTCATTCTGTTGTTGATGTCTCTGCTTGCTCCGCCGTCTGGTGTTACTATGCATCCTAGGTATGTGAAGGCATCTGTCTGTTCCAGTTGCTGATTCCTTACTGATATGGGCTCAGGGTTGCTCACACTGAGCGTCATGACCTCTGTCTTCTTTAGGTTGATGTTCAAGCCCACCTGCTGGCTATACTTATTAAGTCTATCCGTTTTTTCCTGGATGTGTTGATGTGAATGTGCTAGCAGTGCAATGTCATCTGCATATTCCAGATCTTCCAATGTAGAAAATGTAGTCCATCTTATTACTCTTGGATTGCCCTCTGTTGTCTGGCGCATCACCCAGTCTATGACTGTTAAAAATAGAGTGGTTGATAAGGGGCATCCCTGTCGTACTCCTGTCTTCACTTCAAAGGTTAGGTTGCTCTGCCCAATGCTACACGTAAAGTTGGCATAAATTCTTTTTATGATTGACACTATGCAGCTTGGAATTCCATAAGCCCTCAGTATTTTCCATAAACTATTCCTATGTATACTGTCAAAAGCCTTTTCAAAATCAACGAAATTAATGTACAGCTGTCTTTGCCATTCTGAGCACTGCTCTATAATGTTCCTGAGGGTAAATATATGATCTACACATCTTCTGTTCTTTCTAAATCCTGCTTGTTCTTTCCTCAGTTTGTGGTCTACTGCTTTTGAGATTCTCTGTATAATTATCCTGCCTAGTATTTTGCTGGGAACTGAGAGAAGGGTTATTCCTCTCCAATTATTGCAGTCTGCAAGATCCCCCTTCTTGGGCAATTTGACAATTATTCCTTTTCTCCACTCTGTTGGTGTTGTCCCTGTTTTCCAGACTTGTGCAAATAGTGGTTCTAATAGTTCTGCTGCTAGCTCTGGGTCTGTCTTCACATATTGTAACATTTTTCTTAGCAACCAGATGTTTCGCAATAATGGAATTATTTTTTCTCCTTTTGCAGCTGTGAACGTAAAGAGCACGTCTCGCTTCAGTAACTATTCACGGTGACCTTTGTTTCGTCCAAGGAAAATTAAACCACCAAATTTGGCGCCCACCTTGTAATTATTATTCGATATACGAGGGAAGGTCAAAAAGTAATGCCTCCTATTTTTTATGTATGTAAATACTGCATCGGTGTACAATTTGTAAATTTAGCAGGATTCCTCAAACACTCTTCTGCACTGTATAGCATTACCAACCTTTTCAGTAACAGGTGGCACCACTGTAACAGTTTAAAAATGGCTGCCAAAGACGTTCGGTTAAAACAATGTTATGTCATAGAATTCCTCAATGCTGAAGGCGAGACCCCAATTCGCATCCACGAACGTTTGAAGAATGTTTATGGAGATTCAACAGTGGATGTTAACACTGTCCGACGTTGGGTACATCGTTGTGACGAAGCTGAAGTACGTCAATCCTCAATGGCTGACGCAAAGCGGACTGGCCGTCCGTCTACCGCAGTGACTCCACACAACATTCATCGAGTTGATGGCATCATTCGTGGTGACCGTCGGGTAACACTGGATGAACTTTCTTCCATGTTGTCCATTAGTAAAGGCAGTGTCCAGAACATCATTAAAGACCTTTGAAGAAGCTTAGAGGTCGTCTTCGGCGACTTTACCCATTAAAAGATCAGAGAACTGCACTACTGTTGCACGATAATGCCACGCCACACACCGCTAAACGCACCATTGATGGGATTGAAGAATTTGGCTGGACATTATTACCACATCCCCCTTACAGTCCCGATCTTGCACCTTCTGACTTCCATCTGTTTTGACCACTGAAAGAAGATCTTCGCGGACATCACTTTGAAGACACCGAGACCCTTAAACGCGCCGTACGCCAGTGGTTTAGGAAAAAGGACACACATTTGTACCGTGCGGGGATACATGCCCTTGTGAGAAGATGGACACAAAGTGTAACAAATAACGGAGACTACATTGAGAAATAAATTTTACCTGTTTTCTTGCCTATTGAATGAAATTAAAAATTACGAGGCATTACTTTTTGACCTTCCCACGTATATGCTGGACTGGGGCTAATTTGGCAACCCACCTAACAGTATAGGTTCAGGAACTATTGTAATTTTTTTCAATGGATATCAACACCACGAGTGGGTAAGCGAGATTGTTTGTGGCCACATATGACAGAGAGAGAGAGAGAGAGAGTATTTTCATTTGTTACAATCATTATATTAACTTCTTTTTTTACTTCGCTAGACTTGTGTACTTTACTGAGTAGTAATTTAGTGGGAACTTGTTCTTCACAGTCTATTCCGCAACCTAGTGCTTGCTAATCTTTGACCTTTGGGTTATTAACTTCTTTTGGGATCCTTTCTCAACAAAAAGGAGGGCACTTAATCGGTTATTTTCATATGTCTGTAAACATGATTTTATTGATTTCTCTACATGTTTGATGTTGTAAAGTTTAATGATAATACACAACAAAAAAGAACTTAACTTTGTGTGTTGGTCAGACCCGTACCCATTAACCATAGTTTTTCACGTTTGTGTGTCTTGTTGTCACATAATTGTGTGTTTGTGTTTAGTTTAACTTATAGTTCTAGATATAAGGAGGTACTAGATTGTCTTATACTAAAATTTAGTCGTATAGATAGGCTGGACTAAAGAAACTACTCATTCCAGAGACAGATCTTTTCCTTAAACTATTCACTCGTGAAATCTATTTCTTACGCCTTTATTCTCACATATGTACCATTATCACCTCTGCTCAGACCGAGCACAGTGGAGACATTATGTTGCTACCCTACAAGACATCACCAGCCGTGATGGTCACTGATTGCTTTGTCAGTCAGCGGTCAAGGACCAAAAGAGAAGAAGAAAAGACATTACTCGGAAACACGGGAGGCAATATAATGACTCCATCCTGGTCTTGAATGAAATAACAATAGCCCCGCTTTCTCATTGGTGGCTTTTACCGCCTTTGTCTTAACCTTCACCTGCATAATACAGCGCGTTGTCTCATTCAAGTGTCTGACATTAACCTTCGTATTTCCCGAAATATCAATACGTGGCTACCCAAAGTGAAGTTAAAAATACTCAGACAATTTAACACAAAAAAACAAAGTGCGATTTTAATAGTCTTGTAATTTGATAATGGTAAAGCCATCACAGGAGAATAGAAAATTGAATTGTACCAAAATGGAATATTTTTCTCGCCACTGCAGAAAATTGTTAGTAACCGACAATGCAAAAATTACAACATCCTACCGAATGTTTATTTTTCTTTTTCAAAACAGCGGGTGACTATGTGTGTAAACTGTGCACAGAATTAACTACGGAAATAGTCTTACACACAGCAGAAATAAAGTGGTGTCTAATTGGCAGTGGGGTTAGTCTCGATTCACTCCCGTAGCGAGGCGATGGTGCTGTTCGGGTGGTCTTGGGTTCGAGTCCCCGGTAAGCCTGTAGAGTGCTGTTGTTTTTCCTGTTGATTAATTTCCTATTTCTAAATTTCTTACGAGTACCTGCAACATATCAGTAGATGTGCATTATGTATTTACACAAAGCAGAGCTGGAAGAATTACATCGGCCGTTGTAAGGGAAGAAGTAAAGTGTTCCGTTACATGCCCATTGAGGCATATTGGGAATATGATGTAATACCCACATTTTCTTGACTATACGGCACACTAGGGGTGATGTGGTCAGCATCACACCGGCCGCGTTAACCTTCCCAGAGTTGCTCTGGTACCAATTTCATGAGGCTGGGTCGACCCCGGAGCCGTTTACCGTCTAAAAAAATCCCACCTCAACTGGGGATCGAACCATGAACCACTGAGCTAGGAAGCCAGTGCACAAACCACTGCGGTACCGCGGTTCCATTGTTGTAAACAGAGCAATATATCTACGCCACTCCCACAAATATCATTTTATGAAATGCTTGCCATGTCACGTGACGGCGTCTTTCTTTTCTATTCATTTATTTAGAAGAAAATATCAGGAGTTTTTTGTAGAATGGCTATTGTTATTGTTATTGTTATTGTTACTCAGAATCGACGTCATTGCACTCCGGGCAAACCCATAGGTGCTCAGTCTCCCTCAGCAAATGTCGAAGGGTATGAATGCTAATTGTGCCTGTTGCGCACTGGTTGTATACACGGCGCATGCGTCCTCTCATACGTCCATCCCTGCTGGTCTTACGTTTGATGCCAAATTCCAGCAGTCTTAGCCTTGATGATTCATCGATTGCAGTGTCATTCTCTAATAGACGAACATGAATTGCCTTCAGTATTTCTTCCTTATCCATGGCCAATGCACCTTCTATGGGTGCTCTTGAAGCTAGTCTGTCAGCTCTTTCATTGCCACGTACCCCGGCATGACCAGGACAGTAGATCCATGTTAGTTCTTGAAGATTCGATGCTTCTGTGGAGGTTTTCCATTCATGTGGAGGCCAGCCATTTTGGACCTTACGCAGAAAGGGCTAAAACATCTAAAACAAGGCAGCACTTGTTCCTAACACCCCCCCCCCCCCCACCCCTGGATAAGAGAGATAGAAAAACAATAAGTAAAGGAAGTCTTATAGCAGATACTGGCATAGGGGATTGAAGTGTTAGAGACTTCGTTATACTGGGTTCAGTTTTATGAGGTGAGGTGACCTGTTCTTTCTTCTAGTTTTGCCGTCCCTAACTGAAGAGCAATGTCGGGTACCCATTTACAGCAGGGTAGACTGGAGAGTGAAATTACCAGGTATTGAACCCCGTAGCTAATCGGACGTCAATGAGATTCAGAGACAGACCAAAAAAAATAAAAGAGTGCAGAAGGGAACTGGTGACATAAAATAAAAGAAAAAAAGATGATGGAAGGATGGCTCAGGACAGGAAGGATTGATATGAATTTTTGTACCTATGCTCCTCAGGGAGCTAAAGGGAACTGAAAGAATAAAGACATCTGTTCTGTGTCTAGATTTCAAATCTCACCAAAGATTCATCAGACAACTACTGCATAGTTAGTTTTCAAGCTCTGTCAATGTTTTAGTTGTCCACCTGCATCTTACGCATTTATAGGCACAGTAAAAGGTAGGAGAGTGAAATGTTAGAGACTTCACCATACTAGGTCCATCATCAAGAGGTGGAGTGACCAGTTCCCTTCCTCGCTGCCTTTTCCTTCCATAACTCAAAGAGCAGAGTTAGGTACCCATTTACAGCTGGATAGACTGCATCGTGTCGGTACAGTGATTCGAACCCGGCACTTTTGCCGCGAGAGACCAGCTCTCTAACCACTCTGCCAGTTGGACGCTCATAGACACAGTTGGTCAATATATTGTCGAAACATCGAATGAATTGTCCAAATGGAAATAAACCAACGACTCTTAGACGCCCTATGCTTTATTTAGAGTGTCCTTTTGGCACAGTGGTTAGCTCGTTGCCTCTGGCGGCAAAGTTATCAGGATCCTGGTTCAAAACCCGGAAGCGATACGCAACTGTAAATAGGCACCTGACTCGGTTCTTGACTTAGGGAAGGAAGAGGGTACTGGTCATCTCACCGCCTAAAGCCGTTCCTAGTATAGTGAAGTCTCTGACAATTCACTCCTCTTCTGTTGTCTGTATCTGTTCTGGGACTAGAGTTACCATATCTTGACCTTGATACCTTAGTTAAGAAAAAAGGCATAATTGAGACAAGACAAGATGGACTAAAATAGCGGTCAAAAATGTAGAAGAGGGCCATTGCCATACCACATGGTCAAGAAGGGCAACGCATCACCCTATGACGCTTACAGGTGCCAGTGGACGGTAAAGGTTTGAAACGTATGCTTTCTGCACATTGCTCGACGGACTTTACAGTGTCTTTATTGTATTAGAACTGCAATCGTTACAGAACAAAATGGTGTTCATACACGGATATATGTCACGGATTGCCTCCCCTGCTTTGCAGTAGTGGCCCAACAGTGACCAAAACTCAAAAGTATTTAATATTGGCTTCCAAGGTATCTACCTGCGTGCAAGATTACTCTTGGCAGAGATGTAGATAGAAGGTTAATAACACTTCTACCTGAAGGGAAGGTTCACAAGATATTTCCAGAAGTCACGAACAATGTTGCATTGGGCTGAACAATTGTTAACGCATTATATCTGGTCCGTCGCCTTTTGTGGAGGATTTAAGCAATGGTTTAGCCCGTTCAAGCACCCAGTTGGTGTAATCCAACGAAATCCCTTTTATAAGGTATAGCTCTGTTTAGAGGTAAATATATGTCTAAGTATTTATATACATTTATTAAATATTCTGGCTCATAAGTTTACTTTCATACATATAACTGAATCAACTATTATTGTTTAGTTTTAAAACAACAGGTAACAAATTTAATAGTGAATTAGTCTTTAACAGGTTAAAATAAATATGGAAAGATTAGTGGAATTTTGATATCTATAAAGTTCTCGTCATTGAGACGTAGGTGGGAATTTAACCTTATACTTAAAATTTAATTGAAATGTCCTTTTTGCTGGTGCCTTTTTGTTAGCACTTAGCTTGTATGAGTGAGTCCTGCCGCCTAGGTTTTTGTCACGTTGTTCTGGTGATGAATGTACTTCTTTCACACGAGTGGTGTAATAACTTCAGTACTTCATACAGTCTGATAGCTTGTAACCACGTACTTTTAGAAAAAATAGAAAGACAAAAATGCCTTTGCTAAGTACACTGAGTTGGAAATTTAACAGGCGCATCCTCTCGTTGTCCACCCACCAATGTTAATCTCTCAGAAGAGTTAAATTCCTGAGCTTACACAGTGCAACTCAGGAAAGATGAATAAAATTCACCAATATTCCTCTGGGTATTATATTTGACGAGGAAATTATGATTTTGTCGGTAAATTCGCACAACAGCGTTAAAATCCCACGAAAGTTTACAAGAGGAAGAACGCATACGCGGATCTTTGAGAAAAAGATTAGACCTAAGATTAGGTATATATACCTTGTATAAGTCTGTCTCAGACACAGTTTTTTACTTCCCGAAATCACTTCAAGATCTGTTAGAGCTGAGAAGCTATCCAGAAGGTTGACTCTTATAGTTAGAAGTCTAAAACCACAAGAAGATAACTGAGAAGAAGGAACAACTGACTGCTGTTGTGAGCAATTTGTAAATCGAAGCTTCAAACAGCGCAGACTTCGAAGTACCACTGCGTCTGAAGGCATACCTGAAATTCTAGATCGTTAAATGTACAAAATATCTTAGTGAATTAATGTACATTTAAAACTGATGAATATTTAAAATTATGTTACACTTAACATAAATCCTCATGTCTACATCTCGCCTTGTGCCCGAAGAAAGATGACTTTCACCACTCTATATCCTAAATCCTGGACAGCACTGACTCACCTATACGTCCTTGTAAGGACTGAACGACGTTAGCAATAAAAGCTCACAGTCTTTTTAGGGCTTTGCATTTTGCTGATGTGCTCAAAAGTTCGTCTTCCTTTTTCCTTTCTTGTCGTTTATTTCGGTACATTTTGTCGATGTATTGTAAGGGAAACAATTTTTCTAACTTTGGCATAAAGCTAAGCCAAAGGGGAGTAATTATGACGGAATTTGGAAAATGTCTTTCACTGATGTTACAATTTTTAAATCTGTTGTATTGTTGTACGACGTACCTTCTTTTTGTCCGACTTAATGACATAATATTGGAAATTGTGAACTGTTTAAAAGTGGACCAACACTGTTCCTGACATAAGTATAGCGTCTTCAATGTCTAGATGTTATAATGACCGGGGGAAGTCAGCTACTACAACCTATCAAGCAAGGTAAGAATAACTTATCGTGAAAACACGAACAAAGACACCCAAGCCAATAAGATGATAAAAATAACCAAAGAGTAACAATATCATTTTTTAAAATTGTGTGAAATTTTGTAAGATATTAATATAACAAGGTGCTAATTTGTTTTACTACACATAATTAATCAATAAAGTGCATTGATTTATTTATAACTGCAGTTATTGAATTATTTAAATCTCCAGTTATAATTGTGTTGTGTGGTAACAGAAATATTAATAATTTACAATTGGTAGGGAATAAATACGAGTTGCATTCACATATTTATATAACACCCTTGGAGCATAGGATAAGTCTAACGAGAAGGTGACATACTACACAGCTTTCTTGTTTAGCTACCATCTAGAACTGTGCAGTTAACTACCTGACTTTCCTGTGCCATCCCTAGCACTAGTTCACCAGTTCTCCACTCCAGTTCTGGTAACTACTTTCTAATTTTCTATACAACATCCATCTCACCACACTTATAATTTTATGTCATATTACATATCTTGCTGCCTTATAATTATTATTATTCTACTTTAACAAGAAGACGCTGGTGATGGATAGGACACACATTTAGAAACTTTGTTGATAACATTAAATGGTAGGTCATTGTTCTGACATCCACAAGGTAACAGAGGTTAGGGAGACCGAGAATATCGTCATCTAATCTGTGGCGACGTCGTTGCGAGTATCTCAACTTGGTGCGATCGGTAACTTTGCCCTCTCAGGATAATAGACATACACACACACAAACACACACACACACACACACACACATATATATATATGTACAGTACTTTGCAAAAAAAATGGCAGTCATATTTTCGCAACGCAGCCCACTCATAGAAACAAATAATAATAAAAACTGTATGTCCAGAGGAAGATTGGTATCTCCCCTATCTATTAACAGTGGTTTCAGTACAATATAATGTTGCCTTCTCCAGCAAGGCAAGCCTGGATGCGGCGAGGCATACTTCCCACAAATGTTTGTAGGTAATTGAGAGTCAGACTGTCCCAGTATTTTTCATCTACCTTCTTCAATTGTTCAACGTCTCTGAGTCCACTCTTTTTAAAATGATTCTTGAGTAGTGCCCAAACGTTTTCAATTGGGTTTTGATCGGGACTGTTGCTGGGCCACTTCAGCACTATCACATTCTTCTCTTGCAGCCATGCTTTGGGGGTATGAGCTGTATGATTTGGGTCATTGTCATGTTGAAATGTGCACCCATCGGGGTACATGACCTGCATAAATGGCAGAAGGTGTCCCTCTAGTATGTCGATGTACCTTTCTTTCGTGAGAATTCCTGTGAAAACACACAGTGGGGTGGCACCTCTTGCTGCCACCCCTCCCCAAAGATGGAATTTATGGGTATGTTTTGGTCGCTGGTACACAGGCGTTACAGAGTCTTTTATCCAAATATTTATTTGAGCAGGATAAGACCAAACAGAACATTCATCTGAAAAAATCACATTGTCCCATGACAAATTTTGGTGTTCGTGGCACCAGTTCAAGTGCATCTGTTTGTGAGTCTCTGTGAGAAATGGTGACGAAATTACCCGCTTTTTGCTACCTTCTTTTCGCTCGATTCCATTACCTGCTTTTAATTTACTCACAACTCTGTAGACAGTCCGCTCAGGAATGTTCAAGGTTTTAGAAATGTTGGAACATGTTTGATTTCCTTCATTCCAAAGCTGTGAAATTAACATACACTTTGACTTTGTATCCATTTTCTGCCCCTAGCATTAGAAATTGTCGTCTGCTCTTATATCAAGGGACGTTACTCTACGCTAATTTTTTTTTTACTTTTGGTAGTGTTTGCTTACTTAAGTGGAGTGCAAATTTGGGGCAGAACATGCATATTTAATTAGATTTCAGCTTATTTAGCTGAGCAATATGACTGCCATTTTTTTTGCAAAGTACTGTATATATATAATTTTTTTATTTATTATAAATGGTGCTAAGTAACCTGCATGCAAGTAAATAAAATTATAATGTGCCTAAACATCGTGCTAAACCGCGCATGAGAATAATCTTCTGAGTATATGGTGAAACAAATTATGGAATAATGCGCTCGATTAGTTTACGTCACACAATAATGGTCACCATTACACTTTATCACGGTTCCGAAGGTTGATTAATTAATTTCCAGCTGTTTAACAATCCTTCCTTCCTCAAGCTATTCCAGATTATTTGGCACAGCTTTGTCATACTCTTTTTTTCCCATTACCGCCAGACGATGTCCTTTATCTTGTCTTTATGGATAAAAGAGTGAATAATTCGAATCCATGGGTATGGGAACATCAACAACACTTGCCTTTACGTGTCTGCGTCTCTAAGATTCTCACGGAAAGAATGTTTCTAACCGTCGTATGTCAGAACAGATATCCCTACTGTTGTTGTTTAACTACGGCTGCTGAGCTTTTCGCTCTTTTGCAGCGAGTACCAAGTTGAAGAGTCCTTGGTATTATCTACACTGTAGATCTGGGCTTTTCCGGTGGCTTCTCTGCCATTCCAAAACGTGTTGAGTTGAAGTCACGAGCTCCAGTTTCTCCAGCTTGTCTTGCATTTAAAGGATCGTCACATCTGGTAACAAGCTAGGAGTAAGAAGCACGTGACATACTGTGCGTTCCCTGCCATCCAAGAGTGCTCTCCAAATATGCAGAGCTAAAATACTGTACTCTGGTTCTGGGCTCTCCCAAATAATCGTCACCTCCTACACACAGTCACTTCTCAGCACCCCCTTGCCTATCATGGTGTCCATAGTGAGATCCTCCTGCATGCAGGCAACCAGGTGAAAGCCTGATTTACGTCTGAGACTCAATTGACGCCTCCAAGCTTAGTGTGCAATGCTGGGTTCTCAACATGTTTCACCACAGGGGGAATCCCTGGAAGTGTGTGGATGATTTGAAGAGCCAATGAGGGTGTAATTAGCCTCAAAGACAGAGGTTCACATTAAAATATACATACTATAACAGAAAATATACATATTATAGCAGTGTGCATAGCTGGTGGTGATATAAGGATGACTCTAGATATGCCGCCATGCGTATATCCCTATTAGAGTTGTGAATTATCTCTTAATCCACGAAAACAAAACAAGTCGTATAACCATTTACGTCAACAAAGAAAGATGCTGGAAAACCATTGAAAGAATTATGAAAGTTGCATTAGAAAAGCGAGAGGTTTGTACCATTATTTATCAGCTTGTGCTTCTCTTATCTCCCAGGAGCTACCAATCTGTGACAAGCAGTAAAGGTCGTTTACTCCAGCACTCAGTGTGTTATGCAGTGGCGGTTCCTGTTGCAATTTGTTTTCTATGGTGCAGTTGCCAGCTCCATGCACAGCTTCACCTTTCTCATAATGTGTTAGGCCTGGTACGAGCAGTAGTCTTGTTCTATCTTTATCTCATCAGAGACCTCCCACCCCCAGGAGCTACACGATTAATTCATTGCTTTCTTTATCTTCCACGTTTTCTAGGTTCTGATATAAACAGCCCATGATGACGGTTGGTCAGTCATTCTAACAATACATCCAATTAATTTAATTTGTTATATTTTGTATTTTACAAGCATGACGTAATGTCAACTGTTCTTGTGCTATTAACATTAAATAAATTTTCCATTGCATAAACGTGGATGGGTCTTATTGAGAATTAACCATTAATGCATTATATCATTTACTGTATGTTTTATTCAATGCACCTGGTAACAATAATGAAAGTTGATCAATAAAACGTTTCCATTACTTGTTTTCTGTATTCTATCCGTAGCAATGTAGAATCTATAACAGGCTTGCTAGGTCAGTCGAAGTTATATTAAAACTTATGTATATCAGTTAGTCAGTTATTTTCATTTCTATCCCCCATTTCTCTTCTTCGTGTGTTCTTCGTTTTTACTTTTTTTTTTTTTAAAGGAAATGAGATGAGAGCGCACTAGCGTCAGATGATCATTTGTCTCCGCTATTGCACCATTTGGTCTACCCTGTTCAACCTATTTGTCGGTTTTAATTAGTGTATTTAGAGTCATTTTATTTTCAGTTATATGTTACACTAAAATACCTTTTTGTCATTTGGAATTGATCGCTGCCGGTGGTGTTAATTTATGTAAGAATTCGTTGTTTTTCACGTGTTGTTGTTTGTATTACTTCACTGTTTTTCTTTACATTATGGATAGTTAGTAGTTATGACTTTTCTTCTTTCATTTCTTTTCCATAAATAGTATTACTTTTATTATTATTACTATTAATATTGTCACTGTTATTACGCGTATGTGAGGAGGAACTTGAGTATCCTCAACCAATGTGTATGGGCTAAGGCACCATCAGGATAGGAGGATTTCAGGCACCTCGAATCCTGTGAGTCGGAGTTGGTTTTGCTGTAGAGGCACCCAGCACCCGATGTGTGACCAGGGAGACAGCTGGTTGTGCTAGTCCTTGACCCTTGTGTTCTTTGGTCTGCCTCTACATCTCATATCCTGGGGATTCCAGAACAAGGACTGTCTAGTTATGCTATCAACAGATTTCCTCAGTGAATGTCTAGTTATGCTATCAACAGATTTCCTCAGTGAATGTCTAGTTATGCTATCAACAGATTTCCTCAGTGAATGTCTAGTTATGCTATCAACAGATTTCCTCAGTGAATGTCTAGTTATGCTATCAACAGATTTCCTCAGTGAATGTCTAGTTATGCTATCAACAGATTTCCTCAGTGAATGTCTAATCCATCGCCAGCGTCTTCTTCTCATCTCTTGTCCCACTGATACATGTCTAGTTCTTGTCATCATATACAATGTGTGTGAGTAATATTCCTTCAGGTCGACAGTTTTCAAGGAAATCCCCTCTTTCATGCTGTTTCCGTAACCAATTACCTCGACGCGAAGAAAGAATTTAGACAATTGTACTTTTTGTGCTTGGGCATTAGTCTATACTTCTAAGAGCCTTGAGAGACTCCAGTTCACATGTAGAGTCTGTTAGAAATGGAGAAGTAGAGAGTAGAAGTGAAAATTTAAATGAATAATTAAAACATAAGTAAAATACTGCAAGAGGTGGGAGATTAGGAGAAATTCTGAATGCCACAAATTTGTATCTCCAAAATACCAACATTAATACAGTATTACAAAAATAAACATGTTCCAATCGACCGACAAACTCACGAAAGCTTACTATTCGATATCGCTGGTATACAGGCAGCTTTCCCCGCATGATTAATCATCCTTGTATTATGGAATTCTCTTTCTAATTCTAGCGTTGGAAATACCAGGCAAATGTCAGCGCGCTAAACATTTTCAGATTGATATAATATTAGATCGTTGGGCAATTCCGTGTAGGGCTTGACGAGAAAATTGCTTAAACGCGGTATGTCATTGTACTGTTTCCATGCTTGGAAACTTTGTGGGTCACCGTAACATAAATGTTTGTTTGTCTGAAGGAAATAAGATAAATAAAACAAACATAGAAGCTGGATGCGGGGTTACAGGGATGCGAGTGTTGTTTGAGATAGTAAATGTAGAGTGGGGGGTAATTTTAACGACAGTAGTTTAGGAGTGATGTCGGTATAAAGAAAAGTAGTTCCGGAGTGATATGTGTATTCACAATAGTAGTTGGGGAGTGATGTCGGTATAAAGAAAAGTAGTTCGGAAGTGATATTTGTATTCACAATAGTAGTTGGGGAGTGATTTCGGTATAAAGAAAAGTAGTTCGAAAGTGATATTTGTATTCACAATAGTAGTTGGGGAGTGATTTCGGTATAAAGAAAAGTAGTTCGAAAGTGATATTTGTATTCACAATAGTAGTTGGGGAGTGATTTCGGTATAAAGAAAAGTAGTTCGAAAGTGATATTTGTATTCACAATAGTAGTTGGGGAGTGATTTCGGTATAAAGAAAAGTAGTTCGAAAGTGATATTTGTATTCACAATAGTAGTTGGGGAGTGATGTCGGTATAAAGAAAAGTAGTTCGGAAGTGATATTTGTATTCACAATAGTAGTTGGGGAGTGATGTCGGTATAAAGAAAAATAGATCCGGAGTGATATTGTTATTCACAATAGTGTTTTTTTTGTTGTTGTTCGTCCATCACAAGTGATGAAGACCACTCTGTTCATCCAATTATTAGGATGTTAGGATAGTCTATGAGTACGAAGGTGACTGATGAGCCCGATGCGGGCCTGGAAGGATCTCGGACAGTGTGGGCAGAGAATGTTTGCTTCATGTGAAGGTTTTGTTTCACGATCTTTTCTAGCTTGTCTCCGCTGTTCTGCTGCTGCTCTTCTGGATGATTCGCATGCCGCTGCACCTTTACGAAGAGATGTGCGCCAGGCAGTTCGGTCTTGCGCAGCAGCTTCCCATGTGTCTGGGTTTATGTCAAAGGTTTTTAATGAAGCCTTAAGCGTGTCTTTGAAGCGCTTTTTCTGGCCACCATGGGAGCGTCTACCCTTCTGCATCTCACCATAAAAGAGTATCTTTGGCAGTCGATGGTCTGGCATGCGGACTACATGACCTGCCCAGCGAATCTGTGACTGCATCAGAATAGTATCGATGCTAGGTATACCAGCTCTGTCAAGAACGGTGGTATCTGGGATCTTGTCTTGCCATTTGATGTTCATTATCTTCCTGAGACAGACTGTATGGAAGTGGTTGAGCTTTTTTACGTGGCGCCTGTATACAGTCCATGTTTCACATGCATAAAGCAGCACTGGAAGCACCGCAGCTCTGTATACCTTCAGCTTTGTCTGTAGACTAATGCCACTTCGATGCCAAACGTTGGTGTATAGTCTGCCAAATGTGCTGCTGGCTTTGGAGATCCTGGTGTTCACCTCATCATCAATGACGATGTTCTGGGATAGTGTACTACCAAGGTATGTGAACCTGTTCACAACATTCAGTTTCTCACCATTTACCTTGATGACTGGCTCAGTATAAATTGTGCCAGGAGCTGGTTGGTACATGATTTCTGTTTTCCCCGTGTTGATGGTAAGCCCAAAGTTGGAGCAGGCTTCGGAGAATCTATCAACGCTACGCTGCAGATCAGCCTCTGAGCCAGCACTGAGGGCACAATCGTCAGCAAACAGAAGATCCCTGATGGTGTGTGATTTGACCTTGGTTTTTGCTTGAAGCCTCCTAAGGTTAAACAATTTTCCATCAATACGATATATGATGTCGATTCCTGTGTCCCCGTCTCTGAAAGCATCAGTCAGCATAGCAGAAAACATGATACTGAAAAGCGTCGGTGCAAGTACACACCCTTGTTTAACTCCATTTGAGACTGGGAAAGGCTCTGATAGCTCACCGTTTTCCTGAACTCTAGCCTGCATTCCATCATGCAGCTGCTGCACTATTGTGATAAATTTCTTTGGGCAGCCGTATTTTGCCATGATCTTCCATAGACCCTCTCTACTGACCGTGTCGAACGCCTTTGTCAAGTCGATGAAAGCTGTGTACAGGTCACAGTGCTGTTCTTGGCATTTTTCTTGAAGCTGTCTTGCAGCGAACACCATATCGGTGGTTCCACGTTCTTTCCGGAATCCACACTGACTTTCAGGTAGAAGACCTTTGTCAAGATGAGCCGTAAGGCGATTAAGAAGGATTCTGGCAAATATCTTCCCAGCGATTGATAGTAGTGAGATGCCTCGATGATTGTTACAGTCTTGGCGATTACCTTTACGTTTATAAAGATGTATAATTGACGCATCCTTGAGATTGTGTGGGATGGTTTCACTCTGCCACATTTGCTGGAAGATCATGTGAAGTTTCTCTATCAGAACTGTACCGCCATCTTTATAGACCTCAACAGGAATTGAATCGGAGCCAGGGGCCTTTCCACTAGAAAGTTGACGAATCGCTTTTTGAGTCTCCTCCAAAGTCGGTATATCATCTAGTGCTTCATTTATAGGAATTTGGGGCAGTTGGTTGATGGCTTCATCGTTAATAGATGATGGCTGGTTCAGAATATTATTAAAGTGTTCGACCCAGCGTTGGAGAATTTTTTCCTTGTCTGTAATTAGTGTTTTTCCATCTGCATTAAGGAGGGGAAATCAAGGAGGTTATGTTTCTGCGCAAGTCTGGGGTGGAGAAGAAGTCCATTGCTGTTACAGCGACCCACGCCGTACTTTCCGATAGTGCCATTCCAGGAGATGTTATCTGAGCCTACTCTTGCATTAAAGTCACCAAGAATAATAAGCTTATCTGCTTTGGGAACTGATGCAATAACTGCATGTAGTTCTTCGTAAAACTTATCCTTGACGTCATCCTGGTTTGTCATAGTTGGTGCATACGCGCTAATGATGGTGGCATGTTTCCTTCCATAAAGCAGCGGGATCTTGACCGTCATGAGTCGGTCATTTATTCCCTTTGGGGGCTCCGCTAGCTTGCCAATAATTGCTGTTTTGATTGCAAATCCAACCCCTGCTTCTCGTCTTTCTTCGGTTCCTCTTCCGCTCCAATAGAATGTATAACCTGCACCCTTTTCGCAAAGTTGGCCCTCGCCTGCAAGTCGAGTTTCACTCAGTGCTGCTATGTCAATGTTGTATCTGGCCAGTTTTCTCCCAATCAGGGCAGTTCGCCTCTCGGGTCTGTTTGTGTTAAAGTCTTTGTCGAGTAGAGTGCGCACATTCCATGCGCCTAGAATGAGGGGGAAAAATCTGTCCTTTCTTTTTCTTATGTGTCGCCCGCTGAAGTAGGGTACCCACCAGCCGCGGTAAGCTGGTTAGGTAATGGTGGAGCAGGCAATGTTTAGGGCACCTTTTCTAGCCCCTTCCTCATGCCATGGAGGTGAGCAGTGCTTTCCTAAAGAGGGCTGCTCAGTCACTCAGGGGGCTGCCTAATCCCACTGCTGCTCCGATCAGTGGAAGACGACCATATGGCCTGAGCCGCCTGTGTGTAGGTCTGCGACTACGACTGCCAGCGCACCCACGCCTGCCGCTTCGCCGCTCGCCCATCGCCACAGGACTTGTTGTGAGTGGATGGATGAGTGGATGAGTGGATGAAAGAGTGACTTGCGCAGTGATTTGGTTTAAAGTGAGGAAGAGTTGCGCAATTCGTCGACCTCACTCTCTCGCCTGGGTCCATCTTAATCCAGTGGCAAGACAAGTCAAGACGACTGGAGATGAAGTCAGGTGCAGTGGATGACCATGGCTTTCTACGTGCCTCGCCATGCTCCTTACGCTCCACAGCGCGTTGCTGGTAATCGCCGTCATGCCCGTTGAACCAACAGGTGGTTTCTTCCGCGCAGTCTACCGAATCCAGTCTTCGCATGCATGGGTAGGCAGACCCTAACTCACCGAAGGTTTATAACCAGTCGGCTACCCTCACCTAGTTTAGCCGGCCTGTCAAAGCCGTTTCCCGGGGGGTGGCCGCTGTCGCATGCTGACAGCTACGAGGAGCCACAGGTGAGAGCTGAATGCCAGGTTTGGACCAAAGGTGGTCGAGCTGCCCTGAAAAGGGCATGACAGCTCCTTAACCAGAGGTACTACCAATACCTGACATCCCAAACCTCCCATTCACAATAGTAGTTAGGGAGGGATGTCGGTAAAAAGAAAAGTAGTTCGGAAGCGATTTCTGTATTCACAATAGTAATTAGGGAGTGATGTCGGTATAAAGAAAAGTAGTTTGGGAGTGATATTTGTATTCACAAAAGTAGTTATGGAGTCATGTTGGTATGCAGAAACGTAGTTGGGGAGAGATGATGGTATACAGAAACGTATTGGGGAAGACATGATGGTATAATAATATATAGAAAGACAACAACATGACAGCATACGGAAAGACAACAATATGACAGCATATGGAAAGACAACAATATGACAGCTTATGGAAAGACAACAATATGACAGCATAACAATAACACCACGTGGAACAGTGTGTAAAAGTTTGATGTGACAAAGAATACAGCATGGAACTCGGCATAAAGCTAACACTGCAATAACGCAACGAAAACACCAGCATATGCCCTACTTTATAAAACTGACGATAATCATGGTAGCTTATTTAACTTACTGAAGATTTCTTCTGTTTTAAATGAGAGATACAGCAACATTGTATATGCCTTTTACAATGGCAAAACGCCTTAACAGCAACATAAAAAAAAAAACAAAAAACTTATTTTAGAATGCTGTAGCAAACTTGATGATATAACAGATATGCTAAAAGATTTGGTGTCTCATAACACTATCTGGTATTTGGTCTATATAGATGATAACTTGGTTAATGTATTCCGGAATAAAATTCATTTTTATTTTGTGTGCACGCCAACAAATTTTGTAGTCGCAAGCACAATTTTTCTCCACTTACCTACCATACTGATTTATCTATCTCTGTCTCTTCTCTCTCTCACTCTGTCTCTTTCTCTCACTCTGTCTCTCTTTTGCACTCTCTCTCTCTCTCTCTCTCTCTCTCTCTCTCTCTCGTTCTCTCTCACTCGCCTTCTATTTCTCGCAATATCGATATATTTCTCTATAATCAGAGCATGTTGGTAGATTTGTCGCTATATCTCACTAGTGCTCTATAATCAGAACATGTTTGCAGATTTGTCGCTATATCTCACTAGTTCTCTGTAATCAGAACATGTTGGCAGATTTGTCGCTATATCTCACTAGTTCTCTGAAAAGAGACCATGTTCGTAGATTTGTCGCTATATCTCACTAGTTCTCTGTAATCAGAACATGTTGGTAGATTTGTCGCTATATCCCACTAGTTCTCTATAATCAGAACATGTTTGTAGATTTGTCGCTATATCTCACAAGTGCTGTATAATCAAAACATGTTGGTAGATTTGTTGCTATATCTCACAAGTGCTCTATAATCAGACCATGTTGGTAGATTTGTCGCTATATCTCACAAGTGCTCTATAATCAGAACGTGTTGGCAGATTTGTCACTATATCTCACTAGTTCTCTGGAATGAGAACATGTTTGCAGATTTGTCGCTATATCTCACTAGTTCTCTGTAAAGAGAACATGTTAGTAGATTTGTCGCTATATCTCACTAGTTCTCTGTAATCAGAACATGTTGGTAGATTTGTCGCTATATCTCACTAGTTCTATATAATAGACGTGGTGTCATATTTCTCACTATATCTCTATATTTCTCTATAATCAGAACATATAGACAGACTTGTCGCTATATCTCACTAGTTCTCTATAATTAGAACATAGTGGTAGTGTTGCGTCCTTTTGGCGCGTGTAATTTAAATGTGGGGGCACATTTGAGTAAGTATATATATAATTCATTATTTACGCACGGTCAAGCAGATTAGTGGGAAAAAAGGCGCAACGCGGTGCGCGAAGGGGTGAAAGGAAAAAAGAGAGAGCAATGACGTAGGAGAGACCTGATGGCCATGACCGGGGTCGGTCATGTATTTTTTGTGAACTATTGTTCAAGCTTGCCCAGATATTGGGAAGCCTTCATAAAGTATTCAAAGTCTCCGGAGAGGAGCACAGTTGTATCGGCCAAGGTAGGGCGATATGTGTACATTAATTATATGATATTTTCTCGTCAGTCCTTCTGACGTGTTTCGATCTGGCTGGACCTCAATACGAACCACAGGTCGTATTTCTAGTGGGTTCCAGACGTACCCAGAATATTTTGAAGGTTACTATTGCATTTTTTATGGATTACTTCAGAAGCCCCTTCGTGGCGTGTAGGCTCCAATCAAGCCAAGAAGAAATTATTACCATGAAGGTCGGTCACCGTCCTTGAAGGGTCGGTCCTTATTATAAGATGTTGATCAAGCTCATGATTAATAGAAATTGGAAAGAACGAGAACAATATGAACTGTCATATCCCAGAAGTAATCTACGTTGTTGATGCATGCTTATGAATATTACGTTTGAACTTGTACTAACGTCTGTAATAAATTGTCTGCGTCTTCGTCAAGAAAAATGGACTCGACTTACATCCTTTTGCCAGTTGTGGTCAGTACTTGAGACTGCATCCTTTTATTTCATATGTTGAATTTGTGTCGGCCATATATAAGCCCGACTGAAGTTGATAACAGTTAAATTAACTATATTGACAGTTGTTAACCGCGCCATATTATTACAACCCATGCACCATGTATGCAGTATAGTCCATAACGACTTCTACAGTGAATAAAGTAGACTCTACATCTACTAGACTCTACATCTGGTGGGCCAGTGTGCTATGAACAAGTTTCAAGGGAACGAATATCCATGAAAAATAATCTTTTGAAATCTTGGGAGCTTTCAAGGCGACATCATCGTGTACTTGGGATTCAAAATAACTGTCATCTAAGGTCAAGGTCAACGCTGGATTTCATCTGCCAAAGTCAACGTTGAACAGCTACATATCTGGTTTACTCCCACTTGTATATGAAGGCGATTCATATATGTAACGGCACCCGAGACCCAACATGGATGTTTTTCGCTAGCGTTGCGAGGGCCGGGATATTTTTGTCTTCTTACAAGATAAGTAATTGTGGTTATTATGTACACTTGTGCCACCGTTATATGTGAGGGTAGATCCTTTAATATGTCCACATTCATGCTATTTTATGTTAAATGTTCCATGTTCTTCGTGGGCGGAAGGGAGGTCGATCTGACAAACGAGGTTCATCTCGAAGCTAATTCGGGCTCTTGTCAGACGTTCTATAGGATTTAGTTTGTAAGTTTCAATTGAGCGATAATTCCGGTTCAAGGCTAGAAACCTTGCTGTAGTTCTGATCGCTACTTGTTTCTTATAATAGTATCTGTTTAGCTGTTTCGTCAGGTTTTTATTGGTGTTTTCGTAGTAATTTTTTATCCGTACCTTATTTTTAGAATGTACATTGTTTGTAACCTACGTCCTTCTCAATCTGGCTATAGTTCAGTTTTTTACACCTTTGTATTTATACACTGTGATGTTTCTTGTCTTGTTACTTTGCCCTTCGCAGATATTATTGCATCCTTTGCAACATCCGAATTTTGTTCTACATTCTATTTTATTTGATTTCTGCGAACGTTTTCATCTGTCCTATTCATCTTGTCCTGTTGCTATTGTCTATATTGTTTCTTCTATTGTATCTTGATAATATTAAATGCATAAGCTATTTCATTGATTAATAATTTCTTATAGTAACTGCTATTGTGTGCCGTTCTTGGACAGGAACGTGTTGCACATATTATAGTGAAATATAATTGTGAATTACTTGAGTAAAGACTTTTGAAGAAGAAGTATTTCAGGGACACATTGATAATAATGGCTACTTTTAATTATTTTATTAAGCAAGCTAAAGAGAGTAATATATTATAAATCATTGGGAAAATTTGAATATTTGACTCATTGACTCGGAGTATTATACAAAATTAGACATGAGGGCTACTCTGGAGGAGATTCTCCAGGATGGTAGGGAGATTGATAGATTCCAGGGCCCAGAACTTGAACAGCATGTGATGGACCGTTTTTTGTCTGATGCGTCAATATCCCTAAAGTTTTTTGCTGAGGATAATTTTCACTCCGTCCCTCATTTAATAATGGCTAAAGATTTAGCGGATTTACTGTCTGTGAACCTTCGTATATTTGTGCAGCAATATACTCATGTGAAACACGATCATATATTGAAGAATATAAATAATATGCTTCAAAACAACATTCCTGATGATCATAATAAGGAGGAACAATTATGTAAAGATATGGCTCTTACTAATGAGTTGCAGCGGCTAAAGAGAGAGTATGAGAATAAGTTATTGGTTATAGAGTCTGAAAATTTTTCACTGAAGAATCAGATGACGCTGTTGACAGCGAATACTAATAAAGTTCATGAATTGTCTTTTAGACATAAGAAACTTTTAGAAGATATTGAGGAGGAAAACAAAGTAGATGAGTTGTCGGAGATCCTTGAGAACAAGGAGATGTTGATTAATGATTTAAATGAGAGGATAAGGACTCTAACTTCACAGGTCGAGAGTGCCAATACAAACCTCGCGTCATCACAATTGGAACTGTCAAATTCTAAGGAGCTTTCAGAAAATACATTGAAGGAGAATAATACTTTGAACTCGGTTATTCAGGAGCTGAAAGCTGAAGTCTCAATTTTGAAATCAAAAGTTGAAAAACAAATGCATAACCTGAGTCGAACATGTACAGACCAGTACATTCAATGTGATTTGATTCTGACTGATGATATGCAGGTCGGATCCATTTATGATGATAAGGACATATGTACACAGTTCTGCCTACATAGAGACATAAAGTCAAAGATTGATATAGAAAACGGGGAAAATGACAAGTGTATCATTTGAGGAGAACAATATAATGGAAATATTTCATTCCGATGATAATAAATTTTATGAATGTCTTCTTAGACAGGAAGAAAAGTTGGACGAGGAGGTGACTTCATTAAAACAGATGTTGAACGACCAGACAAGTAGGGTGAACTCTTCCACGCGCGACTTGGCATTATTGCGTGAATATAATGAGAAATTAATAATTGATTCCCATAGAGAAAATGAGACATATAAGAAATTTTTTGATGAAATAAAATCAGAAAATGAAGGGAAAATAGAATCTGTTCACACTGTTACTGTATCAACCTCGAGTATTGATTGTTTCACTGATGACAGGGTGTCTACATTGGAAGATTTACTCCTGAATGAAAAACATATGTATACTGAATTAGAAAAGAAAACACAACAAATCTATGAACTCTCAACAGCATTGATCACAGTCGACTCTTTACTTGCTAGTGAGAGGAAAATAACAACTAACTTAAATAAATTAAATAAGAAGCAGATGCAGAAGATCGCATGCCTGTCTTCTGAAGGTAATGAATTAAGAAAGAGGTTTGATGTAGTAAGAAATGTGGTCTTAAACAACAAGGAGTTGTCTAGGGTTGGGGTTGATGTTGTTAAACGTAAGGTTGATGATCAACACCTTACCAAAGCAATGAGTCCGCACCTAGCACTCAATGCTTATAGTCTTCAGGGTTTTAAGAAATCATTCCGAGGGACATACAACTTCCCTCTACAGAAAAATACTGCCATTACAGGGAATATGCCTTGGCGACAGGGTCAGGGTGAATCTGATTCTAAGAAAACTGCGGTAACAATCAATAGTGCAAATGATTTTACTACATTGAATGATGATTTGGGAGTTAGGATGAACGCAGATAATAAAATGAAGACAAATAAGTCCGTCAGCAAAGTTTTCACTTTGCCTAGAAAACAGTCGTCTCCGACTTACGTTAAGCCATCAGCCTTGCACACTGATGGGGTTCTTCATGGGTTGGATCAGTATATGACATCCACAAAAAAATCTAGGCCCACTAAGAATGATAATATCACGTCATCACATATTGAAAGAGTGAGGAGATCATATCGAGGCAGGTATATTTTCCCTAGTCATCGATACAATATCATGGATTCTCCTCGCATTAATACTGCCTCTGTGGAGTGTAAGTCTCGGCGACAGGCCAGTGGCAATGTAAGCAGTTTAACAAATGATTTAACTAATGATTCTATGCTCGCAGTTAAAAAGGTATCCATTCATCGACAGGATCAGATTGCATCAGGGACTGAGAGTTCTAACATCATTCCTAAGAATATTACAAAGGTGCAGCCCTTAGGTACTAAAAAGCCAGACCAGTATGTCCAGGGTGAACCGGTGGGTTCTGATGAGGTTCTGATTGGTTCAAAGTATTTTGATAAATATCTCTATACACAGCGTGGTAATCTAGATACTGCCAATCATCCTCTGGGGTTACAACATAGTTGTAGTGCCTCTACTCTTCAGAGTAGGGTTAGTGTTAAAAAGGTTGACACAGAGTTTGCTGCTGTTTCTAATAACGGTACTCTTCATGGTGATAATACAGGTGTTACGCATTTACGTAATTCTACTAATATTAGTACATCTGAACACAAATGCGTAAATATGCCTGTCAGGTTATCTACTATGACATGTTCTAAACCTGTGGGTTTAAAAGGAATTAGAGGTCATACTCGGTCTAGCCAGTATGTTCCAGCATACAATAATGATAGGTTCCGTTTAAGAAATAACAACGTAAATAGTGATCAATGGGATAAGCATCAAGGCAATCATTACTGCCAATTGAGGGACAATAATACTACCTATATTGGTAAAAGGGCATTTTCTCGCACTGTCTTGGTAAGAAATCTGCCACATCGAACTACTTGGCAGGAACTTGGCGATTTCCTTAACAACACGGCAGACGTTAGGTTTGTGCGTCTATTGCCACATACCAATAAGAGGTATGGTGACGCCGTGGTTACATTTAGGACCAATAGAGATGCTCGCATGGTTATCGAGCGGGACAATGGTGTGTGTTTTCACCACCATTCTCTTCATTTTACAATTGGTACCTGATTCTGCTTCACGCAGCATATTAGCTAATTGATGTTGAATTTTGTCTTGGATGACTCAGCAAATGCAGTCATCGCTTCTTTCCTTTACTAGTCCGTATTCCTTTTCTTCCGAGTCATATCTTTCTCTATGATTTTGTTAGTTTAGGCTGTTCCTATACATAATATTTTTCTAGCATTTATATTTTATCCTACTGTTACATCATGCATGGAAAAATATAATATGTGATTTCATTCTTTGTCACGATTATCACGAGCGACACATAATCCTTTAAATGATACTCTGGCTCAGTTGCGACCTGACCGAGATCATATGTCACTGAATCGCACTGTTCCGGTGCGCAACATTCCGTCTCATACCACTTGGTATGCACTGAAACATTTTTTTTTCAGGAAATCGGTAATGTTAAATTTGTTCGCTAGTTCGAACTTCAAAATTCTTTTAAAAAGCTTGCTTTTGTGCGCTTTAATAACTTTCGCGACGCTCACAGAGCAATTAATTTTATACATGGTTCACTTTTTGCGCACCATCTTTTAGACGTGCGACTTGTACAAAACTCTGCACCACGCACTTTATAGTTGCGTGTGTGGGTGCGTTACTTTTCATTCTTCCGGATGTTTTGTACTTGTCTTTTCTTCTATTACAGATACTTCTCTGTTCTTTATATCATTTATGTCTTAACATATTAGCATTTCTTTATTTTCATATATCCTGTCTGTTCAGACTCTACACTTGTTGTATTTATATTGTGTTATTTTTTTACTGGGCCGATTAACTCAGTATTTTCTTATTCAACGACTTTTGTCTCACTGCTTTACTTTTCCACAGGCTATGACTTTAGTTCAGCCTTTGAGATGTGGGCCTTTGTCACCTGCGTTTCCTTTTTGTTGACTATTATCACTGCATGTCTTTCTGTATTATTAAAGAGTACTACCTAACATTTCACGGTGGTGAAATAAGTGTCATACCACTTTAGTCTTAATAAAATCTTTGTTTTCATCCACGCCCATTTTATGTTTACCCAAACAAAGACCTACCATTTGTTCTTCGCAGCTGCTCTTCCAAGGTGGGCATCGGGGCGTCATTGTTACAGTGTTACTCAGGAACACTACTGAAACCATCCAGATCTACTGCAATTGCCTTGCAGCCGTTCAATTACACCATTCGAGCAATTCCTGGATCGGAGAATGTTCTGCTGACACACTTTCCAGATGCTCTCATGATTTTCAGAACCGCTGCGCATTACAGAGTGTACCACCTCTACATTACCTACTATTCAATCGTAGCTTATTTGTATAATTACAGGATTTTGACATTTCGCATTGATATGGATATTTTACCTAACGTTTCCGGATCTATATACATTACATAATTAAGTCGCTACTGCAACAGTGACATGTACGGGAATTGATTCTCATCTAACAATGCAGTATTTAAAAAAAAAACATTATTTCCATTTATATTGACTATCAATGACATTTAAGCGCATTAGTATTAACATTACTACTATTAGCTTTCAAGTGTGGAATAAATATAGATTATTGGAACTTTAAATTAAAGCTCTATCAGGTGAACTTAACAGTTATAAGGAGATAGCATTTTAACTTCAAATTAACATTATTAGCTTAAATTACTGACAGTTTTGCAATTTGACATTATGACTTGGTGACTCTGTTCGGTACTTCGTTTTTTATTAATAACAATTAAACTTTTCATGGAGGAATATAAGTGACATTTTTTTAAATATTCCAGTAACATTTTAGTTAGTACCAAACTAGTAACTTAATTACTTTAGCATAATCTATAAATAATGTGAGATATTTATATATTTATTATCTTCTTCTTCTTCCGTCCTTAGCCACCGACCGTCAAAGCAGTCAGTGGCCATTACGCCTAGTGGCGTCTTAGGGCAACAGCAGATAGTTTTCTTTGCCATTGTTTCCCATCACGCCTATTGGCGTCTTTAGGGCAACGGCAAATCAATCCATTTGCTGTTGTTTCCGTAATCGAAGTGACTGGCAAACGGGTGATCAGCCCGTTGGTATATTTATTATGATTGCGCATTATTGGCGCTTGATAGTTTTCACACAGTTAACTTCACATGCTCTTATTATCATACCTAGTTAGGCCGTGTTGTTCATTCTTGCAACACATGCTTAGGGATTGTGTCAATTTTCTTCTATTGTGTTACTTTTAAAATTGACTTTGTTTCATTTTGTTACAATTTGTCAATTGACATACATTCATTCATTTTACATTTCAAAATTATTTTTTTAAATATTTTTCTGTTTTATTGTCATCTTTTTTCACCATTTCTTTTCATCGTCCTATCCCTTTATTTCATTCCTTCATTGGTATTTCATACCAGTTTGTTACATTATTTTGGTGAATCTTTTCATTTGGAATTTGTTTTCTGTTTTCTTCCATACTTCATCCCACACATTAATACTTTCAATTAACTTAATTTTTTAAATGATGTTACAGTAATTGTTCTATGAACTTGATCAACCATATCTTAATACAAAAAAAAGCTTCGCTTTTTTTTGTCCCGTGGGGGGAAGGTACTGTTGCGTCCTTTTGGCGCGTGTAATTTAAATGTGGGGGCACATTTGAGTAAGTATATATATATAATTCATTATTTACGCACGGTCAAGCAGATTAGTGGGAAAAAAGGCGCAACGCGGTGCGCGAAGGGGTGAAAGGAAAAAAGAGAGAGCAATGACGTAGGAGAGACCTGATGGCCATGACCGGGGTCGGTCATGTATTTTTTGTGAACTATTGTTCAAGCTTGCCCAGATATTGGGAAGCCTTCATAAAGTATTCAAAGTCTCCGGAGAGGAGCACAGTTGTATCGGCCAAGGTAGGGCGATATGTGTACATTAATTATATGATATTTTCTCGTCAGTCCTTCTGACGTGTTTCGATCTGGCTGGACCTCAATACGAACCACAGGTCGTATTTCTAGTGGGTTCCAGACGTACCCAGAATATTTTGAAGGTTACTATTGCATTTTTTATGGATTACTTCAGAAGCCCCTTCGTGGCGTGTAGGCTCCAATCAGCCAAGAAGAAATTATTACCATGAAGGTCGGTCACCGTCCTTGAAGGGTCGGTCCTTATTATAAGATGTTGATCAAGCTCATGATTAATAGAAATTGGAAAGAACGAGAACAATATGAACTGTCATATCCCAGAAGTAATCTACGTTGTTGATGCATGCTTATGAATATTACGTTTGAACTTGTACTAACGTCTGTAATAAATTGTCTGCGTCTTCGTCAAGAAAAATGGACTCGACTTACATCCTTTTGCCAGTTGTGGTCGGTACTTGAGACTGCATCCTTTTATTTCATATGTTGAATTTGTGTCGGCCATATATAAGCCCGACTGAAGTTGATAACAGTTAAATTAACTATATTGACAGTTGTTAACCGCGCCATATTATTACAACCCATGCACCATGTATGCAGTATAGTCCATAACGACTTCTACAGTGAATAAAGTAGACTCTACATCTACTAGACTCTACAGGTAGATTTGTCGCTATATCTCGCTAGTTCTCTGTAATCAGAACATGTTGGTAGATTTGTCGCAATATCTCACTAGTTCTCTATAATCAGAACGTGTTGTCATATTTCTCACTATATCTCTATATTTCTCTATAATCAGAACACATAGACAGATTTGTCGCTATATCTCACTAGTTCTCTATAATAGAACGTGTTGTGATATTTCTCACTATATCTCTATATTTCTCTATAATCAGAACAAATAGACAGATTTGTCGCTATATCTCACTAGTTCTCTATAATTAGAACATGTTGGTAGATTAGTTGCTATATCTCACTAGTTCTCTGTAATCAGAACATGTTGGTAGATTTGTCGCTATATCTCACTAGTTCTCTATAATCAGAACGTGTTGTCATATGTCTCACTATATCTCTATATTTCTCTATAATCAGAACATATAGACAGATTTGTCGCTATATCTCACTAGTTCTCTATAATCAGAACGTGTTGTCATATTTCTCACTATATCTCTATATTTCTCTAAAATCAGAACAAATAGACAGATTTGTCGCTATATCTCACAAGTTCTCTGTAATTAGAACATGTTGGTAGATAAGTCGCTATATCTCACTAGTTCTCTATAATAGAACGTGGTGTCATATTTCTCATTACATATATTTCTCTATAATCAGAACATGTTGGTAGATTTATCGCTATATCTTACTAGTTCTCTATAATCAGAACGTGTTGTCATATTTCTCACTATATCTCTATATTTCTCTATAATTAGAACATATAGACAGATTTGTCGCTATATCTCACTAGTTCTCTATAATTAGAACGTGTTGTCATATTTCTCACTATATATTTCCATTTAATCAGAACATATAGGCAGATTTGTCGCTATATCTCACTAGTTCTCTATAATTAGAACATTTTGGTAGATTTGTCGCTATATCTCACTAGTTCTCTGTAATCAGAACATGTTGGTAGATTTGTCACTATATCTCACTAGTTCTCTATAATAGAACGTGATGTCATATTTCTCACTATATATATTTCTCTATAATCAGAACATGTTGGTAGATTTGTCGCTATATCTCACTAGTTCTCTATAATCAGGACGTGTTGTCATATTTCTCACTATATCTCTATATTTCTCTATAATTAGAACATATAGACAGATTTGTCGCTATATCTCACTAGTTCTCTATAATCAGAACGTGTTGTCATATTTCTCACTATATCTCTTTGTTTCTCTATTATCAGAACAAACAGACAGATTTGTCGCTATATCTCACTAGTTCTCTATAATAGAACGTGTTGTCATATTTCTCATTATATATTTCTCTATAATCAGAACATATAGGCAGATTTGTCGCTATATCTCACTAGTTCTCTATAATAGAACGTGTTGTCATATTTCTCACTATATATTTCTCTATAATCAGAACATATAGGCAGATTTGTCGCTATATCTCACTAGTTCTCTATAATCAGAACATATAGACAGATGTGTCGCTATATCTCTAGTTCTCAATAATCAGAACATATAGACAGATGTGTCGCTATATCTCTAGTTCTCTATAATCAGAACATATAGACAGATGTGTCGCTATATCTCTAGTTCTCTATAATCAGAACATATAGACAGATTTGTCGCTATATCTCTAGTTCTCTATAATCAGAACATATAAACAGATGTGTCGCTATATCTCTAGTTCTCTATAATCAGAGCATATAGACAGATGTGTCGCTATATCTCTAGTTCTCTTTAACCAGAACGTGTTGGCCGATTCCGCGCTGTCTGCTCACCTTCTTTACTTCCCTTCTCCTTCCGTGTGTGGCTGTTGGGTACTTCTAATTAGAGTGGCAGAGTGCTTAGAAAGTTTACTTGTCAAGGCAAAGTTACCGAGTTAGAACCCAGATAGCGTCACGCTCAAGTCAATCCAACTGCAGTTAGGTACCTGACTATGCTCTTGAGTTAGGAAAGGCAAAAGGTCAGAGCGAGAGAGGAAACCTGCCCCAGGTCATAAAGTTTTGGTTTTAAGGATCATCTTCATTGTACACGGACAACTCCATCAGCGCTAACTTATTTGTCTGTTGACAGTTTTTATGAATAATTACCAGAACATCACCAGCCGGTAGCCATCGATGTAAGTAGAGATATAAATTATGTCACATGACTGCTGGGGACATACAAGAAAACAGAGTAATAACTAAATTGTTTTAATAGGAAAACACAGTACTAAAGAAAGACAAGTAAATACAGAAAATCAAAAGAAGAACATGGCAGTAAGTAGATTAACCAGGGAGAAGATAGCACTAAATAGATTAACCTGAAGGAAAACAGAACGTTAACAGATTACTAGCTTGTCATGAAGTGCAAAATTAATGCTCTGAATGCGTGCCAATCGTGCTTGATGGGTGCTTGCCCGGATAAAGCCGTCCATTTGCTTCAATTCTCAACTGATTGAGCTAGACGATATTTCTTTATTGATCTTCGGCTGCACTATGACGTGGCCTTGAAGAGTGTTTTCACTGGACTACGGATGGAGAAAGTAAAAGCTTCTTCTACTGGCGTAGAATCGAAAACCTGAAGATTTCTCTGGCTACTCAAATGTTAACAGTATCGACTTAGCCCTCACAAGCTGCTGGCCTGAAGCGTGCGTGCGTATTAAGTGCTAACCACAGATCAATATGATGGAACGGACTAGCCTAGTGAGATATTGGACCAAATACACGACTAAGTACGGTCGTCAAGCTTCTAAATTGTACCAATGTGCTGGTAGTCTAGAACTATAGAAGTTATACAGTCATTCACATAAAAATCTTGCTTGGCGTTATGGGTGTGGACGAATGTTTAAATCTCTGGATTGTCTTCTGTATTTTGCTATTTACTGTAATGTTGCACACCGGAGAATTACTCTTCGTAAATATCAACATTGTTTCTGTTTTCTTAATACTTCTGTGAGAGATGTTTTTGTACTTTGAAAGCAATGCCAATCATTCATGTAATTTTTTCCCCTCACTTAAAAAAACAACAACCCGGTAATGCTATATTGTCATAGTTTACATTGTGGTCTCCAGCTACGTTAACTGATTGCGTAAAAATTCCATCGATTCTTTTTCACACCCATCCATATTGAAGAAAGAGAGAGAGAAAGAGAGACATACAGACAGATAGACAGAGAGATAGAGAGAGAGTTGTGAATATGCTAGTAGACAGAGGGAAAAAATATATATACATATATATAAAGCAATGAAAATGCCAGACTAGAAAGAGAAAGTGAGAGTGAGAGAAAGAGAGAGAGAGAGAGAGAGAGTGTGTGTGTGAGAAAGCGAGAGAGAGAGAGAGAGTTACAATTTTATTGATCTTAGGCTGCACTATGACGTGACCTTGAAGAATGTTTTCAGTGGATTTACAATAGGGAAAGTAAAATGAAGCTTTATTGAACATGATAAGTTATTTAATAAGGTTAATATTCATAATTTATTCAAACTTTTGATTACTGCATGATTAATGCCACAGTAAGATCGGGAAGGAATTATTCACCATACATAGACATAACAAGAGGTGTCAGACAAGGTTGTGTGCTGCCCCCCTGACTATTTAATCTATACACCGAAAAAATTTTCAAACAGATACAGGAAATACCAGGACTGAACATCAGTGGAAGGTCAATAAACAACCTTAGATATGCATATGATACCGTGTTGTTAGCTGAAAGCGAACATGAGTTACAAGAACTAGTGAAGCAAGTGAACAGTATAAGTCATGAATATGGACTCGACATTTATATTGAGAAAACAAAAACTATGATAATTAGCAAACAGACGATAAGCCAACATTAAAGATAAGCGTAAATGGGAAAATCCTGGAACAAGTCAAGAGCTACGTATATCTTGGTCATATAATAACAGCAGATGGCAGATGTGAAACAGAAATCAAGAAGAGAATAGGAATGGCCAAAGCTACATTCAACAACATGAAACATATACTGACATCTAAACAGTTATCTCACAAATTAAAACTGAGAATCATAAAGTGTTATATATGTTCTACATTACTGTATGGTGTAGAGATATGGACGATGAATAAGCATTTGGAAGAAAGAATTGAGGCTCTTGAAATGTGGATATATAGAAGAATGGGGCGTATCTCGTGGAAAGAGAAGAAAACAAATAAGGAAGTCCTAGAAAATCTAGGTATGAAAAGAGAACTAATGAGTGAGATCAAAGTTCGGCAGCTAAAATACTTTGGCCACATAAAAAGGCATAACACCTTGCAGAAGACCATAATAGAAGGGAAAGTTGAAGGCAAACGTGCAAGAGGAAGACAGCGCTATAAGTGGGAAGATAACATCAAGAGATGGACAGGAAAGGGTCTATTAGAGTGCACCACCAAGACAAGAGACAGAAGACGTTGGAGATCCATTACAGCCAACCTTCGTTGTGGAGATGGCAGCTGATGATAATGATGATGAAGCTGGAGAAACCGGCGCTCATGACTTCAACTCAGCACATTTCGGAATGGCAGACAAGCCACAGGAAAAGCCTAGTTCTACAGTATAGATAATACCAAGCTTCGCAGTCCTTGTTAAACAACAACAACAACAATCGGGAAAGATAAATGAACAGAAAAGGTGAGAAGAACAAAATACTGCTCCCTGATCACCTGGATATGGATATCGGATACTTAGCCTTCTTGGATACCGGCGAAAAAAAGAAAGCCCCGTGTGCGAACTGCGCACGTTGAAAATCTCTCGGCCGTTGGAAATCGTAAAGAGCAGGCCATACGGCCGCTGCCCTAGCAAAATCTAAAAATTAGGAAACCTAACCACCAGAAAAATATTTATAGAATGTGTGATTCCTGTAACACACATTGGGATCCTCGCCGGTGCTACGGAGTTCGTGCACTGTGCTGAGATCCTCCTTGTGTGACCTAAGGGAGAGAATCAGAGCACAGATGGAGTTCTCCGTGTGCAATGAAGATGGTCCAAAACCAAACCAAACCAAACCAAATCAATCAAAAAGGAGAAAGAAGTTTTAGAAAACGAGGATTTAGAAAAGAAACGAAAAGCACTTAAAAGATCAAATGTATAAATATTTAATGTTAAATTCGTTTAAATGCGTACACGTGACTTAATTTATGTGTCGTATGCAAATGTGTAACCTCCTGTTGTAAATGCATACACTGTTTGGGTATCATACCATACAGACATAAACATAGCGTGACTTTGCCTTGCTGAACTAGAAATATAGGGATAATAAGGTGTCCGCATGAAAAGTACGACGATCGAAATATATTCATCTGAACGAAACAAAACACGCCATCATTACTGTAACAGGTGTATCCACGCCTATTTTTATATTTTAACGTTGATCGTGCAGTCGTCTGCTCATGTAGTTTGCTTGGTTTTGCTTTTAATGACCATCTTCACTGCACACGGACTACTCCGTCAGTGCTCCGATCTCCTCCCTTAGATCACACAAGGAGGATCTCAGCACAGTGCTCGAACTCCGTAGCACCGGCGAGAATCCCAAAGTGTGTATATAGGAATAATACATTCTATAAATTATTTTGTGGTAGGTAGGTTTATTAATTTTTAAATGTTGCCAGGACAGTGGCCTGATAGGCTTACTCTTTACGATTTCCAACTGCCGTTGGATATTTAACGTGCACAACTTGCACATGGGACCTCCTATTTTTTTCGCCTGTATCCGAGAAGGCTAGGCATCTGATCTCACTCCCCAGGAGACAAGGGGGAGTATGAAATCATTAGGACTACTAGCTCTGAAAAAATTTCCATAAATTATATTCTCTAAACTGGGAATCGAACCCGGTACCTCTAGAACTCGAGGTGGACGCCATACCTCTTAGCCACTCCGATCCCGACTCATGTAGTAATCAATGAGACTTGTACAGACAGATTTCTTTTTGTTGGGAAACATGAAACATGTAGATCAACAAAAACGGCGATGAAAAAAAGCAACAGACCTTCATAAATGGGCTTTTGCGCTAAATTGGTATTACATATCACTAATGTGAAACTGATGACAAGATCACTAATGTGGAACTGATGACAAGATCACTAATGTGGAACTGATGACAAGATCACTAATGTGGAACTGATGACAAGATCACTAATGTGGAACTGATGACAAGATCACTAATGTGGAACTGATGACAAGATCACTAATGTGGAACTGATGACAAGATCACTAATGTGGAACTGATGACAAGATCACTAATGTGGAACTGATGACAAGATCACTAATGTGGAACTGATGACAAGATCACTAATGTGGAACTGATGACAAGATCACTAATGTGGAACTGATGACAAGATCACTAATGTGGAACTGATGACAAGATCACTAATGTGGAACTGATGACAAGATCACTAATGTGGAACTGATGACAAGATCACTAATGTGGAACTGATGACAAGATCACTAATGTGGAACTGATGACAAGATCACTAATGTGGAACTGATAACAAGATCACTAATGTGGAACTGATGACAATATCACTAATGTGGAACTGATGACAAGATCACTAATGTGGAACTGATGACAAGATCACTAATGTGGAACTGATGACAAGATCACTAATGTGGAACTGATGACAAGATCACTAATGTGGAACTGATGACAAGATCACTAATGTGGAACTGATGACAAGATCACTAATGTGGAACTGATGACAAGATCACTAATGTGGAGCTGATGACAAGATCACTAATGTGGAACTGATGACAAGATCACTAATGTGGAACTGATGACAAGATCACTAATGTGGAACTGATGACAAGATCACTAATGTGGAACTGATAACAAGATCACTAATGTGGAACTGATGACAAGATCACTAATGTGGAACTGATGACAATATCACTAATGTGGAACTGATGACAAGATCACTAATGTAAAACTGATGACAAGATCACTAATGTGGAACTGATGACAATATCACTAATGTGGAACTGATGACAAGATCACTAATGTGGAACTGATGACAAGATCACTAATGTGGAACTGATGACAAGGTCACTAATGTGGAACTGATGACAAGATCACTAATGTGGAACTGATGACAAGATCACTAATGTGGAACTGATGACAAGATCCTTAATGTGGAACTGATGACAAGATCCTTAATGTGGAACTGATGACAAGATCACTAATGTGGAACTGATGACAAGATCACTAATGTGGAACTGATGACAAGATCACTAATGTGGAACTGATGACAAGATCACTAATGTAGAACTGATGACAAGAACCAGACAAGTGCCAGTGGAACAAGAGATGAGAAGAAGATGCTGGAGATGGATAGGACACACATGGAGGAAACCTGCTGATAGCACCAGGCAGTCTTTGCTCTGCAAACCTCAAGGTAAGAAAGGCAGAGAGAGAGAGGCAGAGAGAGAGAGGCAGAGAGAGAGAGATTTTTAGAACGCATGGAGAAGGGAACTGGAGACAGACATGAAGGGGAGGAAAAAGACATCTAGAGACTTTGAGCTAAGGCTTGTGTTGATGATGATGATAATAATGATGTGATAATGATAATGATGACGACGATGATGATGATAATAATAATGATGTGATAATGATATTGATGATGATAATGATGATGATGATTGTCGTAAATTTATTTTGAGAGAAAAGAGTCTTAGAAATAGTGGTCCGGTTTAGAGTGGAAAATGATGATGGAAAGCTCAGTGATAGAAAATGTAGAGATTAAATAGTTGCTTCACAGCGTGCTGGAGGAGAGTAAAGACAGACTTATTTACGACAATTCGTCCCTCTCAATCTTCTCTTCCACTCTCCTGGTCAAACAATTATTTGCCAGTTTTCCAGACACGCATCTGCGCGCACACCGATTTGGTGTTTTCAAACACACAGACGACGTAGATACAAACTATATTAAACGAATAGGGGAAATGTTGGGCTTTGGGTATCTCCAACACAGAACTAAATGAGTTTGTGTGATTTTATTCACCTTAAACATCAATTACTAACAAATATCAGGTATTACATAAATTATCATAAGTACACAAATGCAAATAACAAATTTGGGAGGGGTGAAGAAGATTGGTATCGACTAAGCCCTTCCCGCTTATTAGACAAAGATAAACCCAGTCCAGAGATAGATAATATCAGGAACACGGGTACGTTAACCTAACAGTGAAGTTAATTGCTCTGAAAGAGGTGTTACAAAGTTAGGTATAGGTGATAGAAAAAACCTGTTCTTCCCAGCTGTTCTTCCCTTTACTAAGCAAATGGAAAGGAGGGGGGTTTTAAACAGAGTTAACCAATTATCAACTCCCCCTTAGGAACAATGCAGGGAATACAGAAAAATTATATTACTAGGCAAGAAAGTTAACAACAGGGTTACCAAATGAAAAGATTAAATTTCCTGTCATTCATGCACACGCGTGAGGATCCACACTCATATACTCACACACTTACCGAATGCAGCCTCAGACGATCCATAAAAGTATATAAAAACAGCAAGTATTCTCTTGACATATGAACTGTCTAGTCCTTCGGTGTCCCGCCCCAGATGTTTGCGAGGTTTTGCTGGTAACAAATATTCTCACTTATCGCAAGACTTGAAGACTAAGAGTTCTTGTGTTTTTATTATATAAAAAAAGGAGTCTATGGGATGGCACTAACACAGTTCGGCACATGGGGTGAAAATGAAGTGGTCTCTTTTAATCCTCCGCTATGGTAAAATTCCTTCAATGCGTGATGATAGTTTTATTAAATCCAATTGAGGAAAAACTAGGCTCAGTCACAGTCAGGAAAATATGTACTCTCTCACAGTAAACAGTAAATATAATATTCGCTACTGGCGATGATTACCTTCCAGTTTATCTTACATGTTTGTAATGGTAATTTGATGATTGTTCTTTAAAATGTTCTTGGGTGGGCTTTATTTCATTTAATTCTGACAGCTAGGTCGCAAAAGGACCGCCACAAGATTATATTTAAAAGAAATGTTTCTTCAATATGACTGGAAGTTTATAGGATGATTTCTTTATTTCTTTCTTTATTTAGCTGGGACCGCAGGTTACGATCACTCTGTATGAAAGAAAAAAACATGTAACATACCGAAAAATCAAGCGCGATAAATTTCCCGTTAAGCCTATAATACACTCGAGTATTTAATTATGTATTTAATAAACACTGCGCGAATTCTAGTGGTTAAAAACACACATCTATAAAACTAGGACTTAACTGAATTTATTAATTATAAATTCCTTCGCGACTTTAAAAGTTAATTTAAGCATCTATTATCTTTTGAAATAATATAATAGATAGATCATTATATTTACAACTGGAACTATTGAGATGGTTTAATTTAGTAGATTTAAATTAACACAAAATCCATTGAAATAGAATGACTGAACTAGACCACTGATCACTTTACACAATATATTACCGCTTTGCACAGAATAGAAATCACTGCAAATATATATATAAAATCCAGTGGAAAATCTATAACAAGATTTCAATAAAGCTAGTGCTTCTGTAAAGGTCTGGCCAGCGAGTGATAAAGTGTCTATTCTTCATGGTCTATTTATCTAAAATGGAATGAAAGTTAAGTGGGACATGAGGAACTTGACAGTTTTTTTCATCTCAGGGACTTTTGGGGATCTGACCGCCAAATCCAGGGAAGAAGCCGCCCCCTGGTCTTCGTATCTCCGCTCGCTGCTGCCCGTTTCGGCTTTCCCCGTTCGCTTTCTGCGATCGGTTCTTCGGTTGACACCGAGACGCGAAAATAGCGGCAAGAAACTGCGTCTCGTATCAGGGACCACTACTGCCTTTGATAGCGCCGATAGTCTCCCCTGAAATCCCTCAGTCTGTCTCTTTGATCGTAGTCGCATTATCTGTTTGATTCTGGCAACGCCCCCCACTGGCCAAGTTAATGAAAATAACTGCCTATGATTGTTCAAGAGATGTTAGTGGGCGTGATTTAATCTCTCCTTAAATCAATGCGATGACCAGAATAAACGATAGGTAAACTCTCCGCATATCAATCAGCAAACGTGTTTGCCCTCTGTGTGGAACAGTTGCATAGCTAATGAATCCACGTGAAAGAAGTCCCGTTTTAACAAGAAGTTACAACAAAGTTCAGGGTCAGCCGAGTTCGTCCATCACAATGATGATGATAATAATGATGTGATAATGATAACGATGACGACGATGATGATGATAATGATGATGATGATAATGATGATGATGATGATGATGATAATAATGATGATGATAATGATATTGATGATGATAATGATGATGATAATGATGATGATAATGATGATGATAATGATGATGATAATGATGATGATAATAATGATGATAATGATGATGATGATGATAATGATGATGATGATGATGATGATAATAATGATGTGATAATGATAATGATGACGATGATAATAGTGATGATGATAATGATGATGCTACTGATGATAATGATGATGATACTGATGATAATGATGAATGTTGACGATGATAAAAATAATGATGATGATGAATATTGATGTTAATGATGATGATAATGATGATGAAAAATGCTTTTCTGTGCGTAAAACATCCATTCATTTATTATTTTCAGTATTAATTCTCTCGTGTCGGGCAAAGTAGTTGTGCCTGCCTTTGATCCATGACCTTGTTCAGGTGGTAACTATCCTAGAGAATGTTTCATCATCACAGTAGTTGTGCCTACCTTTGACCCATGACCTTGTTCAGGTAGTAACTATCCTAGAGAATGTTTCATCATCACAGTAGTTGTGCCTACCTTTGACCCATGACCTTGTTCAGGTAGTAACTATCCTAGAGAATGTTTCATCATCAAAGTAGTTGTGCCTGCCTTTGACCCATGACATTGTTCAGGTGGTAACTATCCTAGAGCATGTTTCATCATCACAGTAGTTGTGCCTACCTTTGACCCATGACCTTGTTCAGGTTGTAACTATCCTAGAGTATGTTTCATCATCACAGTAGTTGTGCCTACCTTTGACCCATGACCTTGTTCAGGTAGTAACTATCCTAGAGAATGTTTCATCATCAAAGTAGTTGTGCCTGCCTTTGACCCATGACATTGTTCAGGTGGTAACTATCCTAGAGAATGTTTCATCATCAAAGTAGTTGTGCCTGCCTTTGACCCATGACCTTGTTCAGGTATTAACTATACTAGAGAATGTTTCATCATCACAGTAGTTGTGCCTGCCTTTGACCCATGACCCTGTTCAGGTGGTGTCACATTATATGTGTTCGACAAAATATTAAGTTGGTCACGCTGTAAGTGGCGACACTGAGAGAATAAAAACCCGTTTTGGTCAGGTGACCTGAAAAGGAAGTGCGCATAAATTTTGGCGCAAAAGTTAATGGAGATCTGGCTAGCGTCCGGTAGGACGTCTTTATGTTCCCTGTCAGAATTTTGCTGGGATTTTAGATGCCATGGTTGTTCATTGATAGTGCTTGGTATTTATTCTTGTGGTCAGGATTAGTTTGCATACTTCTAGAATGGTGGTGTAGTTTCTAGTGGTTTCCTTAGACAATCGCTGATAAGTCATTTGTATTTAAGTATGGCTTTATCATAGTACAGGACGTAGCCGGTGAGCGAAAGTCTTTGTGGTGTTTACTCGGTATGACATACCAGCGACTTTGATACTGATAGATTGAGTTGTGGTTATTGCAAGTTATATTGGCATTTCTATTGCATTGTATTTCATATGTATTGCTAGCCGTGTGTGGCTTCTGTGTGTGCAGTGATTATTAAAGGGAACTTACCTGTTTCAGGTGTTATGTTTACTTAATGTCAGCTATTGTATGCTGTGGTCGTATCCTTAGATATTGAGCTAAATAGTATAGATTTATCATGTGTTAAATCCACAGTATAAATAGTGGTCTGACAGGTGGTAACTATCCTAGAGAATGTTTCATCATCAAAGTAGTTGTGCCTACCTTTGACCCATGACCTTGTTCAGGTGGTAACTATCCTAGAGAATGTTTCATCATCACAGTAGGTGTGCCTGCCTTTGACCCACGACCTTGTTCAGGTAGTAACTATTCTAGAGAATGTTTCATCATCACAGTAGTTGTGCCTGCATTTGACCCATGACCTTGTTCAGGTGGTAACTATCCTAGAGAATGTTTCATCATTACAGTAGTTGTGCCTACCTTTGACCCATGACCTTGTTCAGGTGGTAACTATCCTAGAGAATGTTTCATCATTCAGTAGGTGTGCCTGCCTTTGACCCACGACCTTGTTCAGGTAGTAACTATTCTAGAGAATGTTTCATCATCACAGTAGTTGTGCCTGCATTTGTCCCATGACCTTGTTCAGGTTGTAACTATCCTAGAGAATGTTTCATCATCACTCTTCAGCTCCCCAATGAGCATAGGCCTTCAACAAACTTATACCAAGTCTTCTTGTCACGTGCCATCAGGTCAAGGTCTTTCGATGTCTTCTTCGCCCCCTTCATGCCTGTCTCCATTTCTCTTTCACACTTGTTTCTTAGTCTCCCATCACCTCTATAAGCCTGGTGATTCCACAACAAGAAATGCCTGATAATTCTAAAGGACGATTGCAGTCAGACACAGGTGGACCAAGCAAAGAAACTCTTACAAAAGTAAATAAATATCAGACAAACATAAAGGTATGTTTTCAGGCATTCGTAAGAAATAAAGAAGTAGAACACTAGACAACAGAAAAACAACAGACGTGAGTGGCTTACCCAGGACTCGAACACAGGACCTTCCGTGCGACAACCCCGCCTAGCTATGCAAGCGAATCACACTATGCTCCCTGCCATCTAAGCATCACCAAAAATGATGCTTCAATGAGGGGTCATTAGTGCGACCCGCAATACATAACACCGGAAATTTACCATGGGCAGTCCAGCCTATTAATGACGCAATCACTTCTGTTGTTCCCCTATTATACAGTATAGGTCAGACTACACAAGACAAAGACCTTAATACTGTGTCTAGTAAATGATAGAAGAACAGTAAGTACAGGACAGAGGGTAGGTTTTTGGTATTGTATAAACATTTATGGTTTCCCTTCCTTATGTGTTATAAATGTTCTTACAAAAGTGCATTGCGACTGACGGATTTAACAGCCAGAAGTATTTAGCCTAGTCTTTTTTAAATGTGTAAAATATCTACCAAACAATTGCGTTAACTTGGCATGTTGTAATTAAGTCATGCGACCACCATCTTGTTAATTTTGCTTCCACTTATAGCTTCTTCATTTTTTTTGGGGGGTACGAGAAAAGAACGTTTAACAAACAGTTGTTAGTGAAATGTCAAGAATACGTAGTTAAATCAATTAGCAACACGAAAACACAGTCATAAAAGTACAGTAACAATTTTGTGAAAATATAACACAAAGAAAGTATATAGGTGGACTAAAAGTATTATCGAAGGCCAGTGGTGTGTGAGGACGAAACGGGCAAATAACAAACTTTTTTTTTTAAAATAAGTGTCAACTTAAAATAAAATAAAGTTAAATTTAAAATAATCTATACCCCGTGTAGTTCCCAGAAGTCATTTAAAAGATGAATAAAGAATAGGCTTACTGTACCCTTAGGCATGTTGTACAAGTGATCTAATATGATGTTGTGCAGGAGGCTGGCAACTACATTATGCAACACAAATTGCCATAGAAACCACCTCTACAAGGGGCAGGTGAATGTTTCGTACAGGCTTCCTGATAGTGGGACCTGCTGCAGTGGTGGCTACATGCTGCGTAATGAGCGCAAAAGGAACATGATAATGATGATAAACTATCGTAGGGTGTGAAGTGTTAGAGATCTAACTATACTACGTCTCAACTTCATGAGATGGGTGACCAGTTTACTTCCTCGCTGCTTTTGCTTTCACTATCTCATGTACCCATTAACAGCTGAGTAGTTTTCGTGTATATTTGTTCCGAATATAAACTCGTCTTACTTACTTATTTAGTCGTTACCATTCTACCGTGAGGTGTAGAGGTTTGGAAGAGAGAGCGCCAGGCTATCCTATCGGCTGTCTTCCTCCTGGCCTGTTTCCATTCTAGTCCTCGGTCCTTCAAAGATTGTCTAATGTTGTAATCCCAACGGACTCTGGGTCGTTCTGGGGGTCTGGATCCCTGGCTCTTTGTTTCCCATGCTTGTCGTGGTAGCCGATCTTCTCCCATTCTGTAGACATGGCCAAACCATCTTAGTTGGGACTGTTCTACTTGGGTCTGCAGGGGGTGGGATTTTAGGCCTTGGCGTATCGTCTGGTTGCGGACCATGTCTCTTCTTGTTACTTCAACCACCTTCCTCAGATACCTCATTTCTGAGGTTTGGATCTGGCTTTTGTGGGTTGTAGTCATTGCCCATGACTCGCATCCATATGTCAAGACTGGGACATAGGTGGAGCGGTATACAGCCATCTTCGTTTTGTTTCCAACCTCTCTCTTGCCTGAAAAAGTCTCCCAGCTGCTGCTTTTCGAGTGGCCAACTCTTCTTTGATGCCTCCCTTCCGGTCTATAATAGCTCCGATGTATTTAAAGTAATCGACCTACTCCAGGACCTGTTCTCCCAGCTTAATGTGATGTATTATTTCTTCTCGTGATATCACCATGGATTTTGTTTTAGAGCTGCTAATGACCATCCCTCTCTTCTCCAGCTCTTCCTTCCAGACTTGCAGGTTGGATTGGAGATGTGCCTCTGATTTAGCAATCAGGGCAACATCATCAGCAAATGCCTGCTCTGAAATACAGACCTGTCTCATCTTCCAGTACCCCACTGAATGTTTTCTTGTTCTCTCCTTACATGCCTTGATGACATCGTCCATGAGGAGTATGAAAAGATACGGTGACAGGATATCACCTTGTCTTACATCATGGTGGTCCTGAACTCTTCTGACTTATAGTTTGCTGTCCTCACATAATTTCTGCAAGACTTGTAGAAGCTTTGTATAGCATGAATCAGAGGTGCTGGAATGTTCTTCCTTGCCAAACAGTCCCAACATTTGCTCCAGGAGACCCTGTCAAACGCCTTTTCCAGATCTATGAAACAAAGATGAATCTCACTCTTATACTCAAGGGCCTTTTCGCTCAGCTGTCTGAGTGTGAAGATTAGGTCTTGAGTACTTCGGTTAGCTCGGAATCCGCACTGGGCCTCATCCAATTGTGGCTCAGCTAGGCGTCGGAGTCTCTGCTCTAGGATTCTAGAGTAGATTTTACCAGGGACACTGAGAAGGAATATGCCTCTATGGTTTCCACATTGTCGATTGTCACCCTTTTTGAAAATTGGTGTTATGATGGCAATCTCCCAATCCTTTGGTATGGTCTTGTTGCACCACGCTGCCTGTAGGACCCTTAAGAGTAATAGGTTGCCTGATGCTCCCATGTACTTAACCATTTCTGGTGTTATACCATTATGCCCTGCTGCTTTGCCCATCTTGATTTTTTTCCAGTGCTGCCTTCAGTTCTTCCATCTTTATGTCATCTTTATCACCATTGGGTTCTTCTTCTGTGCTAGTGGTTATCATTTCTGATGCTTGACCTTGCTCACCATCAAGGAGTTCTGAGAAATATTCTTTCCATCTTTCCATTACTTCCTTCGGGGCAGTAAGAAATTTGCCATGATATTCCTTTATAAATTTGAGAGGGCATTTTTTTCCTTCCTCATGTTCTTTAGGGTCTTATGGAACAATTTCTGGTTTTCTTGCGCATCTTTTTCTAGCTTTTCTCCGAATTCTTCCCAGGACTTCTGTTTTGCTGCTAGCACCTTGTTCTTTGCTTCTGTTCTGAGTATCACATATTCTCTATATTTCTCTATTTGTCCCGCTGTGTTTTTAGCTCTTAAGTATTGTTTCCATGCCATTTTCTTCTCTCTTATTTTCTCTTTGACTTCCTCTGTCCACCAAGGTGTCCTCTTTCTCATTTTCCCAAGTCGGACTTCACCACATGCTTCTGCAGCAGCTGTCTTTATGATGTCATTGAATTTAAGCCAGAGGGTTTCCAAGTCTTCAGGTTGTTCTTCTGTTTTTCTCACCGCTGTAGCAATAGGCCCCTGATATCTGGTCTTAATTTCTGGCTCTCTCAGGTTGTAGGTCTTAATGCTCATTTCTCCCGTTCGTTTACCTCGTTTCTTGCGTGATGTTGAGCAGTTCCTAGGCTAAGCAACTCTTTCAGTCGTTCTTTTGATTGTAAGCAGGTAGTGATCACTTACCATCACCAACCAAGATCTGCTTACTCGAAGCAAGCAAGAGGACATGCACACCATCATAGCTGGCAGACGCTGGAGCTGGGTAGGCCATGTCCTCAGAAGAGACCCCGATGCCATCACAAGAACAGCTATGCTTTGGACCCCTGAAGGAAAACGAAAGAGAGGCCGACCAAAAACAACCTGGCGGAGGACTGTGGAGGCTGAGATGCAAAGAATGAACCAGAGTTGGGGCACTGCACGAAGGATGGCCACCGACCGAGCAAAGTGGAATCAATTTGTTGTTGACCTACAAGACGCCACTAGGCGTGATGGCTACTGACTGCTTTGACGGTCGGTGGCTAAGGATCAAAGAAGAAGTGATCACTTCCAATCGCTGGCCCCCTCCAGACTCTAGCATCCCGGACATATTTGAATGAGCTCCTCCTAACAATGGCATAGTCGGTCACTGACTTCTCTTTCTTTGTTGGTTCACATCTAGTGTATGCATGTATGCGCTTATGGGAGAACTTTGTGTTTGTAATGATCAGATTCTTCTCACTGCAGAATCTAAGGAGTCGCTTTCCATTGTCATTGAGAGTATCTTCTCCATATCTTCCGATAACTCCACCCCATCTAGCATGGCCATTTCCAACTCCGGCATTGAAATCTCCGAGCATGATAATTTCATCTAGGCAGTCATCCACTGTCCATTGAAGCAGCTCGAAGAATTCCTCCTTGACCTCTGCTCTCTCATCCTCATTTGGCCCATACACTATGACCAGGTTGACTATGGTTTCTCCTTCTTTTAGTTTTACAACCATAATGCGCCCCGAGACAACGTTCCATCCCATGATACTATCTTTTTGGTTTTTGCCCACAATGCAACCCACGCCCCCTTTAGCTCTTTTAGATGTGGGTACACCACTGTAGAGCAACGTGTTGCCATCGAGATCCATGACTCCTTGTCCTTTTTTCTTTGTTTCCGTTATAGCCAGGATGTCTAGTTTTACTTTCTTCATCTCTTCCACCAGCTCCTCTTCTTTCCCATTTATACTTCTTGTGTTCCAAGTTCCATAAGTCGTAGTCCGTAGTCCGTTCCAGTTTGTCGCCTTTAGAATCAGTCCGGTTTTCTCTCTTGTAGTTCTCATAATCAAAAATTTAAAGCAAACAGGTGATTGGCCTGTTGTGCCTTTGCATGGTGGAGGGGCTGCCTCCTTACGGCCTCCATGCAGGCCGCCCTCCTCCTTTTTCAGTCGGGCTTGGGACCGGCCTAGGCGGAGTTATATAAATTCGTCTTCAGTTACTTAAAACTAACATTTCTGTTGTCATATCTCGCACAGCCCCCAGTGTGTCTTTGGTGAGGCAAAGAGATAATAGGACCATGCCTTCATCAGAGGCGACCCAACAATCTTCTGCGGTTAGGCTGTGCATGGTATGGCTACGTCGTGTACATTAACTTGTTATACACATCACCGCTGCAAGAGCAAAAGGACATGCCCTGACGCAGGCAACCAATGCAGTGATTGTCCCAAAACGTGTGGAGAGAAAAATGGGGCAAATAAGAAAAAACACAGAATATCATTGCTAAAAGTTCAACACGTTTTGCAGTGTTTATAAGGCCCATATATTCTCAAGGAAACCGCAGGGCCAGAGTAAAGAGAGGACATTCATAGATCACTTGGAGAGCAGGAAACTTGGCCGAATTGAAAAATCAAAGACACACTTGGTAAGAAATAGAGGAAGAGGTGGAAAAAAGCTAGGCTGTACGCATTTCAGGAAACCAAAGCCATAAATGCAATTAAAAACGGAAATTTAATACGAAACATTATATTCACTGCCGCTTATACTTCATTTATAAATAAGTTAATGAATTTAAACATATTTATACAAGAAAGGTCAATGTTACTGAAGTAATACAACTAGATAACAGAGAAAATCATTTTATTTATCTCCTTGTACTGGGAGGGTAGAGTGAAGATATGCAATTATTGTCTCCAATATAGATGGACTAAACGACAAATAGATCGCTATTTAGATAAGAGTATCATTGAGCTGTCAAACAAACAAACAAGTAGACTGAAAAATAGAGAGACAGGCAGATAGATAGATAGATAGATAGATAGATAGATAGATAGATAGATAGATAGATAGATAGATAGATAGATAGATAGATAGATAGATAGATAGATAGATAGATAGATAGATAGATAGATAGATAGAACGAACGAACTTTATTTTCGAAGGCTTAAGAATTGGACGCGCAGGCCCGTCTAACATTCTGCCCTTTCACTCTCATTAATCTTGCATACTGTATCCTTTCATTCCCACATGTTACTTTAAGCATTAATTTAAAGGCATGCAACATTATAAAGTTAACATAACAGTATTCATTTACAGTATGCAATCATAATAACAAATGAGTAGGTTTTTTTTAAACAAACAAGATAGTGAGAAAGACAGACAGACAGACAGATAGATAGATAGATAGATAGATATTTACAGATAGACAGACAGACAGACAGACAGATAGATAGACAGACAGATAGATAGATAGATAGATAGATAGATAGATAGATAGATAGATAGATAGATAGATAGATAGATAGATAGATAGATAGATAGATAGATAGATAGATAGATAGCATTTTATTGTGGAACAGATCAAATTCACTCCACCATTGCTTGAGTTGATGTGATGATATTCTGAAGAGTAATAAGAAGCAAGCAGAGGTGATCACATGACAAGCCGCAAAAGGAAAACGCCAGATTTTGATTTGTACTGAGAATTTGTTTTTCTTCAGCTGTCATCTAACGATCTCAAAGACGAGGAAATGAAAAATAAACACGGTAGCATTGTGAAATTTCTGTTAAAAAAAAAAACATGATAAAAGATGGAGGGTGTATGAGCAGACACACAAATTTGGAGCCGACAGACGTCCAACAGTGTTGAACAAAAAAATATTATCAATCGTTCCAAACCAATCTTAAATGCTGAGAGGGCCCAAATATGGAGACTAGAAGATTCTGCTTTATGTTTGTTCTTGCCAGATGCCAAGGACTCAACTGAATGCGTGTGGGCGGAGCGGCCTGACATTAGCTCATTCAGGCCCTTTCAATTGGATCTTCCTGGACGCATCTTAAGATCATCGCAAATTTGGTTTAAGTCGAAGCCACTTTTCTGCCTCGTCTAAAGTGGAACCAAATTCTGAGATGGCCTTGAACGAACGAACTCTGGAGGAACGTCCTTCACATTGATATAATTAACTGATCAAGTTCAAGGTTAGAATCTGTGTTCTCAGAGAGGTTGACTCGCTCTGAGGTGACGTTAGTCTGCATTTCTTTGTGCAGTTATTTACTTCGGCGTGCACCCTAATATAACTAACGGACCTGGTGTCTAAATGGAACGCGGTGCACCTCACCAAAACGAGGCAGAACTCATAATTTAAAAAAAAAATTGCGTTGTCTTTGTTAGAACCTTTGAGCTGAAATGAAAACTTGCCGTTATAACTTGACGTTATTGTAATGTAAGCGGAGTGGTGTGTTTATTACTTTATGTTGTGTTATTCTAATCATCAGAGTGGTATATTTATTATTTGATGTTATGTTATTTTGAGCGCAGTGGCGTGTTTATCACTTGATGATATGTTATTCTAATCAGAGTGGTGTGTTTATTACTTGATGTTATGTTATTGTAACCAGAGTGGTATATTTATTATTTGATGTTATGTTATTTTGAGCGGAGTGGTGTGTTTATTACTTGATGTTATGTTATTGTAACCAGAGTGGTATATTTATTTTTTGATGTTATGTTATTTTGAGCGGAGTGGTGTGTTTATTACTTGATGTTATGCTATTTTAAGCAGAGTGGTATATTTATTACTTGATGTTATGATATTTTGAGCGGAGTGGCGTGTTTATTACTTGATGTCATGTTATTCTAATCAGAGTCGTGTGTTTATTACTCGATGTTATGTTATTGTAACCAGAGTGGTATATTTATTACTTGAAGTTATTCTAGTGGAAGGCTCTGTCACTTCCTATCGAGCTGTCCCTTGGCTGTAACTTTTAAATCAGTTCCACACTATTGGCCATTTCAATCCATGGATTGGATAGGGCACACATTAGAAAACCAGTTGACAGCATTACAAGGTAGTTCTTATTCTGGAAACGCGAGGGTAATATAAACAGAAAATAAATAATACACAAATACAGGTATGTTTCAGGCACTCGTGGGAAAAAAAGAAGTAGAAAAACTAGACAACAGAAAAACAACAGAAGTGATAGGATTACCGGAGACTCGAACCCGGAATTTTCCGAACAACACCGCCTAGCTACCGAACGAATCGCGACTATCCTCACCGTCCACTAGGCACCACAAAAATAGTGCTTCGTGGACAAGGGTCATTAGCGCGATTTCCCGGCGTAACACCGGACATGTACTTTGGAACGATCCAGTCTAATTAATAATGTAATCACTTCTGTAGCTCCCCTACTATACAGTATAAACCAGATTACACAAGACAAAGACCTTAATATTGTGTCTAGTAAATGATTCTGTTGTCTAGTTTTCTACATCTTTATTTCTCACGAGTGTCTGAAACGTATCTGTAGGTATATTATTTATTTACTGTTTATGTGTCTTGGGTTTCCCCTCTTTATTTATTTAAAAACGTTGACAGATTTAGTAAGCATAAGCTTTGCTCTCTGACATTTACCAACGTCACGTTTATTTATTTATTTTTTGGGCCATTATTCCTGTGGAGGGCGAAGTTCAAGGTCGCCGTTTGCTAAGTTTAAAATAGCACTCACGCAAGTCAAAACAAAAAATCTATCGATTGACTTTGTTCACGAGTGAGTAATGGAGGTTGAGTAATATAAGAAGAAATAATGAATTGTTATCGAACCTCTCTGTATCAAAATTTAATCTGGTTTCGATTAGATACGCATGGTGTCCCATGCTGGCAGTCAAAAGGAACGGGTCATTAAACATGAAAAGATTAACATCACAGGTAGTCACATTATGTGCTTTAAGTTTAATGTCAGATGTTGCACGGGGATTTAAATTCTCTTACTATTCAAGTTCTATGCTGATTCGTTTTTTTTTCGTTCCGTTCCTTATGGAGCATGGAGCCTGTAGCGAAAGGTTTTTATGAGGATAGTGGTCAGTATTAGTTACTGATAGAACGGAAGAAGATTCTGTCTGACAAGAATATTTTCCCAGTGTCAGAAAAGAGCACTGGTATCACAGGATAGTCAAACGTCTCTGCGTCAGATAGTATTCAGATTAAAGTCAGAGCCTAAGATGCCACCTTTGCTATGTAACTAACCTATGATAAGTAACAATTCAGTAAAATTCAAACTGCAACCACATAAAATTGATAAGTCAGATGAATACAATTACTGAATCATTTATTAAGTATCTTTGTTATCTTCTTATGCAACTATGAATGATGAAAAATGATGAAAGTGAATGAAATATAAGATTAATTTCACACTTATTTACAGTTGAGTTGTAAGTATTCATCATCATGTAGCATGTCCTTTGCAGAACGTTGCTCTCATCACAGCCCGCCTGAAAGACTCTCGATCTCTAGCCAGCCCACCTGCCTCCTCTATTGTCAAGTTCAAAGTGTCTTCAATGTCCTGTGTCCACCTTCGTCTTGGTCGGCCCCTGCCTCGCCTTCCAGGTACCATACCCTCCATCACTGCTCTCTCTAAGCCACTATGACGTTTAATGTGGCCAAAATATTTCAGTTTCCGGGACATGATATTGTTTATAAGCCAGTTGTCCCTGATGTTCAAGTCGTGTAGGAAGTCTATATTTTTCTTCTCCTTGGTCCAAGATATTCTGAGAATTTTTCTGTAACACTTTGCTTCGAAAGATTCGATTTTTTTCTTTAGTGTTTGAGTAATGGTCCATGACTCACATCCATATGTTGCTACCGGAAAGATGCACGTTCTCAGAAGTTTTACCTTTATTAATTTGCTGCTGTTATGCCATAGGTTCTTCATTTTATTTAACCTCTGCATTGCCATGGCCAGTCTCCTTCTGACCTCTTTTGAGCAGTCTCCATTGTTGTTAATTATGGAGCCAAGATATTCAAAATTTGTGACATTTTCAATTTCCTCATCATTGATGGTAATTTTTGGTTGGTATCTTGTTTTGTCTGTGGACATTATCTTTGTTTTTTTTTGTGTGTTCAGAAAAAGGTTCTGATCCTCACTGTGTCTTTTGACAAACAGGATTAACTGTTCCAGTCCCTTGGCACTGTTTGAAAGAATAACTGTGTCATCTGCGTACCTGAGTTCTGGAATCATATTTCCACCAATTGTGAACGGATCGCAATGTTCACATTCTTGGTCACTCCGAACATTTCTCATTATATTTTTTGCATAGATGTTAAACAAGTATGGAGAGAGGATGCAACCCTGTCTTACTCCCCTTGTCACCTCAAACCATCCTGATGTTTTCCCCGCTACTCTGACAGCTGCTTGTTGTTCATGGTATAGTGTTTCAATTAGATGAATCAAATGAGCCGGAAACCCCATGTCTCTCATGATGTTCCACCATTTCTGATGTTGTACGCAGTCGAAGGCCTTGGTGTAATTTACAAAACAGGCATGAAGATCTACATTGTATTCTCTGCATTTCTCGAGGATGTTTCTCACATTAAAAATGTGATCTCTCGTACCTCTGCCTTGTCTAAAACCCGCCTGTACTTCATGTATTTCATGTTCTAACTTTCTTTCTATCCTCTTCATGATAATCCGCAAGAGGATTTTGCTGGCATGACTTATTAAAGCAATAGTACGATAGTTGTTACACAGTTTTAAATTGCCTTTCTTTGGGAGAGGGATATACACAGATCTTTTCCATGCTTTGGGCCAGATTGCACTGTTCCAGATCTTCACACATAGTGCATGATAAACGAGGACACTGGCCTCTCCTCCTGCTTGGATTAGTTCAGTTGGTATATCATCGCATCCTGGTGATTTCCCTTTCTTCAGGCTTTTGATTGCTGCACGTACTTCATCTAATATAGGTTCTGGCTCTCTCTCTCTCTTCACTTTCAATCATCATGTCTGGGGTCTTTGTACTATCTTCATACATTTCTCTACAGTACTCCTTCCATCTCTCCAATATATCCTTACTTTCTGTTATTATGTTACCATTTTTATCATTGATTACATGTAATGATGGTCTAAAATCATCTGTTAGCGTTCTGATTTCCTTGAACATATCCCCATCTTTTCTCTGAAATTGCAGCTCTTCTATTCTATTGCAGGTGTTCGTTATGTACTGTTTCTTGTCTTTCCTAATCTCTCTCATGATGTTTCTTGTGCAGTTTTTGTATTTGTCACTGTTCCGTTCTACCCCTGTTGTAAGTATTAAATAAATAAAAGTCTTTGTTGAAATCTTAAAACTAAATAGAATGTTCCTTCAATTTTCCTCTAAGACTAAAATGTCACTTGTCTTGAATACTGAACTTGAACAGTTATCATCATTACACTTCTATTGTTCTTCTGATATTTTCTTTTTACCCTCACACTGGTTGTAGCATATTCACATATAGATGACTCAGCTTCAGTGATCTGGTACAGCTCTTCTGGTCTACACAGGTAGTTTTCAAAGCGGTTGGTAATTGACTCTGCACTAGACTAACCAATATATGATGGAGTCAGTGCATGAACAGAATTACGCCGAGGTGCTCCTTATTGTTGAAGTGAGTCACGAGTGGATTTCAGTTCAAGATCCTGCTGTTCCAAACCAGAACAGTAACCTGGAACAAAGTGGCTAACCTTTGGTCGTAATGGCCCACAAGTCTACATGTCAGTGAGTGAAAGTGTTCAGCGTTATGCACGTATATGTATGACACAGTGATCTGTTCTAGTGGCACTATAACATGATCATAACAGGTGTCTCACTGTGATACATTTTCATAAATAAATAATATACACTGTTGGAACAAATCATGATGCTGCAGTCGCCTTCTACAGTTATAGTAGCTTGCAGTCATCTATAAAAGTATTCATATTGATTAAAAGCTTTTGAACACTACTGAGTTTTCATTCCGGCTTAACCTTGGTAAGTATCGTGTTCGTTTCTTCATCCACAAATTAAATTTTAATTTAGTCCTTACAGGTCGATTAAACTTATCTAACCTGAAATTAAGTTTTATTTACAACATATATATATATATATATATACACATATACATATATATATCCACTGGGTAAAATCCACTGAATATACTTGACAGACAGTGTTCAGGTAAATCTATGTTCTTCTTCACAAATAGAGCAGTGAGTAAAATATTGCTACTGGCCACTGTTCTTCTTCCAGTTTGTTAACTATAAAACGACTTTATGAATTGGGATCTTAAAACAGTCTTTGGGTTTGCTTTATTTCTGTAAACTTCAGATAGCTGAATCCCAACAGGATCGCCACAAAGATTAAATTTTAAATATGTTCATAAGTCACTGGAGTAATCGAACTGAGTCGTCAGTACTCTGTATATATTTTATTGCTGCGTAATGGCTGCTTAATTGCTGCTTAATTGCTGGGATGCAAGGTTCGAAAGATCATTCTGGATGCAAATAGAAAAACATGAAATGCAATGAAATCATATTAAAATCTACCGCGCGATACATTTACAGTTAGACTATTTTCTGCACTCGTGTCTTCAATTAATAAAATTCAAGAAAAGCTCCCCGTGAAGTTAATAGTTAAAAGCACATCTATCTATACAGAACTAAACTGTATTAAAGTTATAATTCCCTTAACGACTGCAAAATTAATTTACGTGGCTATTGTATTAGGAAATTAACTTATAGATGTAACATTTAGTTTGCACTAGAACTTTGAAAATATGTTTATTTAATAAGGTTAAATTTTCACCACAATCCAGTGAAATAAAAATGAAATAACTAGACCACTGATCACTCGAAGCTAATGTATAAATTACCGTCTGCACAGAAAAGAATTCACTCCAATAGCCAACAATTTAGATGAAATCTAGCAGGAATCCAACTGTATGCTAGTGAATCTTAGAATTCTGTCAGAACGAATGATAAAATGCAGTTTCTCAGGTTCTCTATATATTTAACTGGAATGCAAGATGAGTGGGACATGTTAGATTCTAACACCTTTCTTCATCTTGAGAAAAATCGAGGTTCTACGCCGTTGTGTTAACCGCGATGTCCCCCTGGCTTCCGACCTCCGTTCGTCTCAGGCTGCTCGCATGAGGGTGCGAAATGTCTGCGAGAAACTACCTTTGTTAGCTGGGAGTTCCCTGATTCCTCAGATCGTACACCGCTTCTACGTTGATTCTGAAGACCAGCCTGGCTTTGATGGGACCGCTTTCCCCGAGAAGCTTTGGCAACTCCCACTAGGCGGGGTGACAGCAAAGTAAGGAAAATGAACTGCTGTTAATTGCTCTAGAAACCGGGGTGAGTCTCTGGCCATGTCCTCTTTGGGCCGGCGTTTAAGGAAAAGATTGCTATAAATCGTTCTCAGAGATGGTCGTGGGCGTGATTTAACCTCCCATCAAAGGCCATGCGATCTCAAAATGCACAGAAGGTAGCAGTTCACATATTAATGATCCAACGTGTAGAATCCTCGTGGAAATGCGGCATGCTTAATTAGCCCAGGTGCAACGTTCCAGGCTGATGAAAAGTTACAACAAATGTTCAGGGGTTCTAATGTTATAGAGAGGGAAATACCCTGTCATCTTAATAATTCAGGTCAGCTACAGCCGTCTGTCACAATATTTGGAGAGCCCCCTTGGATTGCGGGGAACGCACAGTATGCCACGTGCTTCTTACTCCTAGTGTGACCGTTGAGAATTTGTTACGACACCAAATTGATAATATGTGGCAGTGGTGGTGGTAGTTAACCTAGAACTGGTCCCCACTAAATTTACCAACTAGGTGACTGAGGGCAGGCCTAGCTGTATCCTACTCAAATTAGTCAGTCTATATCTTCCAAGTATGACTTTCTCTTATTTACTGGCCCTTACCGCCAGAGGTGTTGATTCCTGGATAAGATATGGTTCGTCTTTGTTTAACCAGGTCTCGTTCTTTCCTCCTAGTTGTTGACTAGCGACTGTCTCGTATTAGTGGTTTTCTTTCCTTGTTATATAATTATGTGTTATTATTCCTACTCTTCCACACCTTTGTAATAATCCAACTCAACTTGTGTGAGAAAGTTTCAAACCAACAATATGTTTATTTACAATGTCAATGATTCAACACATTCAATTGAGCATGGTTCAACAACTCCATTTTCTTTTCCATATCTCGAGGTCATAACTTTCCAAATTCCTAGACCTGTCAAACCTAACTCTGAAAATGGTATCGATAGCTAAACATAGTTCATGCTTATATAAATAATATCAATTTTCGTTAAAGTACTACTGCTGTGGTCTCCTCTTACTAGACATGCCAGTGGTGACATCTCGTTTATTTACACAATGGGTTGCCTGGCAATCAGCAAATAATTGAGAGCGCATCTCTTGTAAATCAATGTAATATATACCTCTGATGAACTATTCATGCCTGAGACGATACCTCGTCTATTTTATCATCAGCTGTTTATCTGTCAAGCAACATGTATGAGAGAGCGCATGACATCTCTTGTAAATCAATATAATATATACCTCTGTAGAACTATTCATGCCTGAGACGATACCTCGTCTATTTTATCATCAGCTGTTTATCTGTCAAGCAACATGTATGAGAGAGCGCATGACATCTCTTGTAAATCAATGTAATATATACCTCTGTTGAACATATCATGTTCTTCTCCCGGTGGACGTCCCTTTTACATGTAGGAGTCGTCAACCTCTAAAAAAATGGTTGCCTGAAATTCTATAAAATGTTCAAAAATGTCATCTTACCGTTTAAACAGAAGCCCAGCACCTATCATCATTCTTACTATGCACCCCTATTCTATTCCTATCTGTTCAGCACAAATTGTTAACCCCAATCTAAACTATTCTCCAGAATTCCTAACGCTACAATTCTAAGTCTAGCTACATCTGTAGAGCCTCCTGTAAACCACAGGTTTCATTGTTCTTGAAAGCCCAGCAAGGCACGTCTTGCCCTGTTAAGATTTCTAGTGGGACTGACTACTCTCTGTCCTTCTATTCATTCCCGTGATCCATTCTTCGTTATCCCTTCAATACGATTGGTCCGTTGTTTAGTTCACTCACCGATCACAACTCACGGTTAATTCCTTCATAACAACCCAGTGAGCTCCGTTCCATAACTCTTTGCCTTCGCTCACAATTTTCTCGTGCGTCTGTCCTGCTCTTCGTTCAGTAAATCTAAAGGGCGTTAATATTCATAGTTATCTCCCTTAGGGATTTATGCTTAACTGCTATTTCCCTTTACTTCCATCTTATTAAAAACGACCGTTATGCTAATTTTGTAAGCCAAAACTGTGTACTCACAGAAAATATTTACATTTAAAAGAGTTCTCTCCCTTACTATCCAAGCACAAGTGCGCAATCTTTTATCTCCCATCTTTTGAATAAGTAGTCTATTTCCTAAATCATTTATATTTCTTAAACCATTTTTTTATACCCGCCTGTTCTAACAAAACCAAATTACTATGCTACGAAACCTCACGGTGACACTAGCTTGGGACCAGATGTGACGATCCTTTAAATGCAAGACAAGCTGGAGAAACTGGAGCTCATGACTTCAACTCAACACGTTTCGGAATGGCAGAGAAGCCACCGAAAAAGCGCAGATCTACAGTGTAGATAATACCAAGGACTCTTCAACTTTGTACTCGCTGCAAAAGAAGAAGTCACCCCGTCGAACAAGTGTTTCGGCCCTATACTCTTTTACACTCTAAGGGAGGCGGGCCCACTTGGGTCATGACTCCCAAGCGTCTCAGCCTCCTGTTTTCTTGAATCGAGAATGAACCCCCTTCACTCAGGCAGCAACCTTAAAATCCACAACTCCGCCAGCCGTGGAGGCAACTGTGAAAGTAACCAAAGAGAAGACAAATTATTCCGTTCGTTCCGCGGCACACCACGACTAGGGACAGACATAACACACCTGCACGAAGTCGAGGAGGCTAGCCACTGCGCGCTAGCAACTGTAATTATGTGCCCAACACCTCCCATAACATTCGCCGCGGGCTGCCCGTAGGCCACAGGCCCCTCCCCCCCTTGCCCCACCAGCACACCGAAAAACTCAACGCACTGTGGACTTAGACAAATTCCTGATGTTTTCTGTACCGCAGAGTTTACTGTCCCGAGTTCCATAGCCCATTGCGGTTGTTCCACAGCCAGCATGATGCCTTTTCCGCAGTTTCACTAAGCCTCTTCAGTGCCCTTGTTCTCGATTGTCCCCTCAGCCCCAACAGTTTCAAGAAATCATACACTGATGCAGCCACGAGCCCTCTTGCACCCACCTCAACAGCCATGACCCTTGCAGTGAACCCATCGTGTCTCAGATCTGCGGTCAGATCACTATACTTGGCCGCTTTGAACAAATGTTGCTCTTCCAATTTGGATTCAAATGGCACAGTCAGTTCAATCAATATAACCTGGTGCGATGATGAAGAATGCAGCACTATATCCGGCCGTCTTCGAGATTTCCTGATACTCTCTGGATATGCCCCTCGTCCAGGTAGGTCTACCGACATCTCCCAGTCATTTGCACAGTCAAGGAGAGATGGTACACTGCCACCTGATTTACTCGGTTTTGGGTGTGCTGACTTTTCTGTTCTCAGAAAGTATGTGTTTGCGGTGTTTGGCCTGACATTGCTATTCGCCTTCATCCTTGCCAGATCTATTGTCGCAACCAGCTCATTTAGCACTTTGTTGTATCGCCTTTGCCCTAATGACACCTTGCAAGCTGAGAGCACGTGTTCAAGTGTCTGCCTCCCATGGCACAGGGGGCACTGCTCATCATCCGACTTTCCCGATCTCACAAGTTTTGTGGCCGATGGCATGAGGTCATACATTGATCTAACAACGAAGCTGAGCCTAAGAGGTGCCACATGCCATATATCATTCCATGTCAAGGACCTCTGCAGGGCTCCTTCCCATGTGGTCCATTGGCCTTGTTGGGCCTGCTGCACTGCTTTTTGCAACCTCTTATCATTCTCAGCTCCTCGTATCTCCTGAACTACCATGTCTGTCCGCTCCCTGCTTGATGCCTTGGACCACCAGCGGATGTCTCCATGACCAAATCCCCGTCTATTCGTTTGTGTGTATCCGATTACCTCCCTCAGTTTGAGCGACTCTTGGGCAGCATCAACAGCTTCTTCCACTCTCCACTTCCTTCTCGTTTTCAGTGTGGGCTGAATGGACTTAACCACATCATCTGCTGACTCGTGTAGCATCATTGCAAGCCTTGCCTTTCCAACTTTGTACTCTTCAACAACTGACTTGAAAGGAAGCAGAAGTTTAGACCTTTTGCAGTACAGCGCTACATCTGACAGACCTGGTGGTACCCCTGGCCATTTCGTTATGAACTTGTTGACCTTCTGCTCTATAGCTTCCACTGTACTTGTGCTTATTTCATATATAAGCAGTGGCCACAGCAACTTAGGTATTAACATGAACTGGAGGCACCGCAGTTTGAATTTTCCTAGGAGTCTGCTTTGGTCTATGATCTGTAGCCCTCTGCCTGCCATTTCTATTGTCTGTTGCACTGCCTTCGCATCTTTTAATGAGGCATCGTACACCCTGCCAAGACTTTTAACAGGTTCCTCAATGACAGTAGGGATTCTTTGGTTAGAAACCATGAATATGACCTCTGCTATCTTCCCTTTCCTGACTGATAGGCTTCTCGACTTCCTGGGTTTGAAGCCCATTCTGCACCAGCTGACTAGTTCATCCAGGCGTGCTAACATCCTCCGGGCCTGATGTTCATCTGATGTCAGAATTGTTGTGTCATCCATGAATGCTTTAAGCGGTGGCATGTGACACATTCCACCGAGCTTTGGACCTATAGCCATTCCTTCAGCCGCATTGAGGATTACCTGCATAGCCATCACGAATAGTATCGGAGAGATTGTACATCCCATCGCGATTCCAACTTCAAGGCCAAACCACTTCGTTGTGTACTCTCTAGTTGAAAATCTGACAGAGAACCCTGCGAAATACAGCTTCAGCATTGCTCCGATCTCTTGTGGAACATGATACATTTCTAGGGCCTGCCACAACATCTGGTGTGGAACGGATCCATATGCATTTGCTAGATCCAACCAGATTACATGGAGGTTTGTTCTGTCAGACTTTGCCTTTTGAATTGCTTCCCAGATCATTGTGGCATGCTCTAGACATCCAGATGTACCTGGGATACCTCCTTTCTGAATGGTAGTGTCAATGTACCGATTTGCCAGGAGGTATGTAGTGAGTCTTTTCGCCATCACTGAGAAGAATATCTTCCCTTCCACATTAAGTAGTGAGATTGGCCTGAACTGACTGATGTCTGTGGAATTTTGTTCCTTCGGGATGTAGACTCCGTTCGCCTTTCTCCATTCCTTGCTTGCAAGTTGGGTTTTCCACGCATTCTTCAGTAAACGGAGCAGTGGTTTGAGCACCTCAGGGCATCTCTTATACACAACATATGGAACACCATTAGGACCTGGAGCTGACTTGCACCGAGCTTTCTGGACAATACTTTCTACCTCTTGCATCGTTGGGGGCTTGGTGTTAAATTCAGCTCCTGGCTTACTCGGCCATTTAAGGCCTGCCATGCTGCTGAGCGGCTCATCTTTGCGACCATCTGAATATGTCATTCCAAGGTGGTCTTCCAGGTCTTCTTTCCTGATGTTTAGCGTACCCGACCGTGGCTGCTCAAACAGTTCTTTGGCAAACTGAAAGGGTTCCCTGAAAAATCCTTCCCTACCCCTTCGAGTCTTCCTTCTCTTCCTGCACAACCTTTCCGCTCTACAAAGGGCATTATGTTGGCCTTTAAGGTGCTCCCAAACCCTTCGTAACCCTTCCTTCTCTGTAACAACTGCGTTCTTGAACAGTTTTCGGGCATGCGTCTTCTGTTTCCTTATTTCTTCTATTTTAATTAGTCTTCTTTTTTTTTTCGTGGTGGGTTACCTTCCCTTGCCTCCCTGACTCCGAACACTTTGCGACAGTGAAGATATATTATGTCGCCGAAGATTTCCAGCTTCTTCTCCAAAGCTATCTGCTTCAGGTTGTTATTTAACTCTTTTGCCAAGGCTTCGTCCAGCTGTTCCCAAAGCCATTTTGCACTGGCAGGTGGAAACCTGATTGCATCTCTCTTCCCGCCCAAGAAGTGTGTGAGATCATCATCAGGCAGATCAACTTGAATGTACTCAGCACTGTGGATTGACTCCTGGCTGCGTTCTTCTAACGTCTTACCCGTCGAGACAGAGCGCTGTTGATCTCCCCGTGATGAGCTCCCACACCCCTTTTTCGTTCTGTGGATTTTCATTCCTCTCTGAGTAGAGAATTTCCTAGCACAAGCACATGGAAATTCCAGCCGTTATTCAGAGCTCGAAGTCCGTGTAATGGGTCTGGTCGATTCCAATGAGGCGCCTGTGGATTCATCATTCTCCCCCCCCCTCCCCTTTCGGTGAATCCTGGGGGCATCTATCATTTTTGGGTCCTGTAGCAATGAATACAGCTTACGGGGTGCTAACCCGGTCAGCCGGTTTCTAGTCTTTCCCAGTGTCATCTGTCTTTTCAGAAGTCCATCGGTCTTTTCCCGATTGTCACTGATTTGACCATGCAATTATGATAGGAAACTCTATACAGAGCGATACAACAGGAGCCAATCTGATCATCAGAAGAAATCCCCCCGTCGAACAAGTGTTTCGGCCCTATACTCCTTTACACTCTAATGGTAATTTAGCTATCACTCGACTACCGAGAAAACTGTGATTGACGTACAATCGTTAAGAATTTTTCCGAGTTTCAGTAACTGCAGTTTAGAAGAAAGGAGAAAAACACAGAGAATAAAAGAATTATGGAGAGATTGGAGGCAATCATGTTTTGGTAAGTTCGTTGCTCTGTAATTCGATCTGTTTGTTTTGTGAACATCAGTGTGTTCTGATGTTATGCTCTGATTCCCGGCTAAGTACTTCAGACAGTGCTCTGTCTGTCTGCCACGGGTGAGTGAAGCTAACACAATTAAAGGGGCACGTTTATTACGTGTGATGGGACTTCTTGCTATCTTTCAGGCTTGATGTCATTAAAACACTGGATTGTCTTCTTTTCTATCTGTCCTTCTGTATGTTCACTCGACCGTCTGTTTGTCCATATGTCTATCTGTCTTTCGTTCTTTTTTTTCTTTCTTTCTTTCTGTCTTTTTTTCTTCGTTGTTTTATTTCTTTCTTTCATTCTTTCTTCGTTATCCGCTTTTGTGTTTCCACGTCTGAAACTTCTTTATTTCGGTCATCATACATTCCTTCTCTAACACATCAACAACCTGCAATATTTGTGACAGAAGCAGTGGATAGAAGCAGAAAGAGGACGACATTCCTTCTCTCTTCTCTTCTATCAGTGATTGTTATTCTCTCTCTCTCTCTCTCTCTCTCTCTCTCTCTCTCTTTCACTCTCAATTGTCTTATGTCTAGTTAATTTCTACTAGTTTTGCGTTCTCTATCTAGCCTTGTTCTGTACGTGCCGTATGGCTCATGAGCTGGTGTTATGTATATGTGTACGTATGTAGGTATTAATAAGTATGTACGCAGATATAATGTATATAACTATATTTATTCAGTCGTCCAATCATTTTATTTCAATGCGACTAGTGTGATGTTGTGCATGAGGCTGGCAATCTCACCATGTAACACAGATTGCTACCGAAACCACTACTGCAAGAGCATATTAATGCTTCATGCGGAGGCCAGCCACATTGGTGGCCCCATGCTTCATAAGGAAGATTGTTGCTGTCGTTTTTGACGGAGTCATAATAGGTAAATCGATTTAATTCTTTTGTTGTAAAACTTTGTTGGTCAAAGTTGGATAATTGGGTATTAACTTCTATGACAGGTTGTTTAAAGGGTTATCTTCTCTTTCTTTCAATCGTTGTCGTTGATCTGTCTTAACGATGCTCAGTTTTATGCTGTCTAGGCATGCGCCAGTTCTGGGCGCGAACTGAGGGAACTTCCGTCAGGTAGAGTGTGTTTTGGGCTGTCGGACATGATGTCCGTTGTGATTTTCTCTATATCATCGTAGGGATTGGAAAGTTTTCGATATGACTGAAATGTCAATGTTTTCCCCAGTGATTCTTTGTTCGTCCCGGAAGATTCTGTAAAAGGTAAATGACATTCTTATTAATATGCCTTTGGTTGCAGAACATTTGAAGTTACCTATCTGCGAGTGAAGCTCACAGATCTTGAGAGACAGAATTCCTTCTTTGCTTCTTGTTCTAGCCAAATGAGACTATGTGTTTTCAATCGAACAGAAGTCTAATGATGATGATAAATTATTGTGGACGCCGCAGGTTGGCGGTATATATGTTTAGCATGGTTTGATCGTGCCTGCTAACAACCACCACCTCGCAACTGATCCATCTCAATATTCGTCCCTGCACTCTGAAGCATGTCGTATATGCCGACTGATAAGATTGGGAACTCTTCATATGAAACACATCATTACCGAAACAACCACTGCAATAGCATAAAAATGCTTCTTGTGGGCTTGTGATGGACAACAGCCGCATTGGTGTTTCCATGCTCCGCAAGGAGCAAACAGAAAAACACCTCTGTCTCAAAGTGCCTTACGCACAAAGGAGTAGCATTGCGCTCACCAGAAATCTAGATGACTATCCTCACCTCACTCAAAGTAACCCACTAAAGATATACAGTAGCATTATGATCAATTATCGTGAAATACACTAAATTACCCTTACATCAAAGAATAAAATAAAATTACTCTTGACTTACAAAAGTAGAACTAAATACATCACTAGGCCTATAACACGTGGCTGCCATCTTGCGAGGACAGCATACAGCCACGCTAACAACCCAGCTAAGCTGCATGGTTGTACATTCTATAGTAACCTTACATTATACTTACTTACTTAGTCGTTCCCCTTCTACCGTGAGGTGTAGAGGTTTGGAAGAGAGAGCGCCAGACCATTCTATCAGCTGTCTTCTTCCTGGCCTGGTTCCATTCTAGTCCTCGGTCCTTCAAAGATTGTCTAATGTTGTCCTCCCAGCGGACTCTGGGTCGTCCTGGAGGTCTGGATCCCTGGCTCTTTGTTTCCCATGCTTGTCGTGGTAGCCGATCTTCTCCCATTCTGCAGACATGGCCAAACCATCTTAGTTGGGACTGTTCTATTTGGGTCTGCAGCGGATGGGATTTTAGGCCTTGACGGATCGTCTGGTTGCGGACCATGTCTCTTCTTGTTACTTCAACCATTTTCCTCAGATACCTCATTTCTGAGGTTTGGATCTGGCTTTTGTGGGTTGTAGTCATTGCCCACGACTCGCATCCATATGTCAAGACTGGGACATAGGTGGAGCGGTATACAGCCATCTTCGTTTTCTTACCAACCTCTTTCTTGCTGAGGAATCCACGATTTATGGCCTGAAAAAGTCTCCCAGCCGCTGCTTTTCGAGTGGCCAACTCTTCTTTGATGCCTCCCTTTCGGTCTATAATAGCTCCGAGATATTTAAAGTGGTCGACCTGCTCCAGGACCGGTTCTCCCAACTTAATCTGATGTTTTCTTTCTTCTCGTGATATCACCATGGATTTTGTTTTAGAGCTGCTTATGACCATCCCTCTCTTCTCCAGCTCTTCCTTCCAGACTTGCAGGTTGGATTGGAGATGTGCCTTTGATTTAGCAATCAGGGCAACATCATCAGCAAATGCCAGCTCCGAAATATAGACCTGTCTCATCTTCCAGTACCCCACTGTATACTTTTTTGTTCTCTCCTTACATGCCTTGATGACATCGTCCATAAGGAGTATGAAGAGGTAAGATGATAGGATATCACCTTGTCTTACACCAGTGGTGGTCCTGAACTCTTCTGACTTATGGTTTGCTGTCCTCACATAATTTCTGCAAGACTTGTAGAAGCTCTGTATAGCATGAATCAGAGGTGCTGGAATATTCTTCCTTGCCAAACAGTCCCAAAGTTTGCTCCAGGGGACCCTGTCAAACGCCTTTTCCAGATCTATGAAACAAAGATGGATCTCACTCTTATACTCAAGGGCCTTTTCACTCAGCTGTCTGAGTGTGAAGATTAGGTCTTGAGTACTTCGGTTTGCTCGGAATCCGCACTGGACCTCATCCAATTGTGGCTCAGCTAGGCGTCGGAGTCTCTGCTCTAGGATTCTAGAGTAGATTTTACCAGGGACACTGAGAAGGGATATGCCTCTATGGTTTCCACATTGTCGATTGTCACCCTTTTTGAAAATTGGTGTTATGATGGCAATCTCCCAATCCTTTGGTATGGTCTTGTTGCACCATGCTGCCTGTAGGACCTTTAAGAGTAATAGGTCGCCTGATGCTCCCATGTACTTAACCATTTCTGGTGTTATACCATCATGCCCTGCTGCTTTGCCCATCTTGATTTTCTCTAGTGCTGCCCTAAGTTCTTCCATCTTTATGTCATCTTCACCATTATTGGTTTCCTCTTCTGTGTCAGTGGTTATCATTTCTGATGCTTCATCATGCTCACCATCCAGGAGTTCTGAGAAATATTCTTTCCATCTTTCCATTACTTCCTTCGGGGCAGTAAGCAATTTGCCTTGCTTGTCCTTTATAAATTTGAGAGGGCATTGTTTTTCTTTCCTCATGTTCTTTAGGGTCTTATAGAACAATTTCTGGTTTTCTTGTGCATCTTTTTCTAGCTTTTCTCCAAATTCTTCCCAGGACTTCTGTTTTGCTGCTAGCACTTTGTTCTTTGCTTCTGTTTTGAGTGTCACATATTCTCTATATTTTTCCATTTGTCCTGTTGTGTTTTTAGCTCCTAAGTATTGTTTCCATGCCATTTTCTTCTCTCTTATTTTCTCTTTGACTTCCTCTGTCCACCAAGGTGTCCTCTTTCTCTGGTTCCCAAGTCGGACTTCACCGCATGCTTCTGCAGCAGCTGTCTTTATGATATCCTTGAATTTATTCCAGAGGGTTTCCAAGTCATCAGGTCGTTCTTCTGTGTTGCTCACTGCTGTAGCAATAAGCCCCTGATATCTGGTCTTAATTTCTGGCTCTCTCAGCTTGTAGGTCCTAATGCTCATTTCTCCTGCTCGTTTACTTGGTTTCTTGCGTGATGTTGGGCAGTTCCTAGGCTGAGCAACTCTTTCAGTTGTTCGTTTGATTGTTAGCAGGTAGTGATCACTTCCAATCTCTGGCCCCCTCCAGACTCTTGCATCTCGGACATATCTGAATGAGCTTCTCCGAACAATGGCATAGTCGATCACTGACTTCTCATTCTTGGTTGGTTCACATCTAGTGTATGCATGTATGCGCTTATGGGGGAACTTTGTGTTTGTAATGATCAGATTCTGCTCACTGCAGAATCTAAGGAGTCGCTTTCCATTGTCATTGAGAGTATCTTCTCCATATCTTCCGATAACTCCACCCCATCTAGCATGGTCATTTCCAACTCTGGCATTAAAATCTCCGAGCATAATAACTTCATCTAGGCAGTCATCCACTGTCCTTTGAAGCAGCTCGAAGAATTCCTCCTTGACCTCTGCTCTCTCATCCTCATTTGGCCCATACACTATGACCAGGTTGACTATGGTTTCTCCTTCTTTTAGTTTTACAACCATAATGCGCTCCGAGACAAAGTTCCATCCCTTGATACTATCTTTTTGATTTTGGGCCACAATGCAACCCACGCCCCCTTTAGCTCTTTTAGATATGGGTACACCACTGTAGAGCAATGTGTTGCCATCGAGATCCATGACTCCTTGTCCTTTTTTCTTCGTTTCCGTTATACCCAGGATTTCTAGTTTTGCTTTCCTCATCTCTTCCACCAGCTCCTCTTCCTTCCCATTTATACTTCTTGTGTTCCAAGTTCCATAAGTCGTAGTCCGTAGTCCGTTCCAGTTTGTCGCCTTTAGAATCAGTCCGGTTTTCTCTCTTGTAGTTCGCGTAATCGTGATTTAAAGCAAACAGGTGATTGGAGGCAGAAAGAGAAGAGAAGAAATTAGCTGCAGAAAGAGAAGAGAAGAAATTGGAGGCAGAAAGAGAAGACAAAAGATTGGCTGCAGAAAGGGAAGACAAGCGATTAGCTGCAGAAAGGGAAGCAGAAGATAAAAGATTACAAAGGGAACATGAGTTACGACTAAGGGAGTTTGAGTTTCAAGGCCATGCTCCTGAAAATGGTGCCAGTCCCTTTGCCTCTGATGCCACTGCTAGTCAGGGAGCCTCAACCTCAGCTATGAATTTTCATTTAGATCATTTCGTTGAGAAAGACGATGATATTGAGAGCTATTTAAATAGATATGAACTATTAGCTACCACATATGGGTTAGAGAGAGAAAGGTGGAGCTTAAAGTTATCCCAAGGGCTTCGTGGGGCAGCTTATGAAGTTTTTGCCAAAATGAGCAGAGGTGATCAGGAAAATTATGACATGCTCCTTATAGAACAACTAAGAGAGTCCATGGCTCCAGACCTGAGAAAGTTTCTCATGGAACAAGGTGCAGAGAGGCTGGGTGAGTTGCTAAATGTTGCAGAAAGGTATCAAGCGGCTCAGGCAGAGGTATCAGGTAATAAAAAGAAACAGGTAGAAAATTTTAAAGCACCACAGAATTTTAATAAATTTGATCCTAGAGATCAAAACAAAGGTAAGCACCAATTTGATAGGCCACGGTATGACAATAAAAATAAAACCCCACAATTCGATGAAAGGAAATATGATGAAAGAAAATCTTTCAACCAAGGGAAAAGGTGGTGTAAAAATTGTAAGATGAACAATCATGACACTGACCATTGTAGAAGGAAACCACCTCATTGTGCTGCTATGACATCTGGGAAAAAGGAAAAAAAGGTCAAACCTGCAGAACTACAGGAACCATACCATCCCCCAGTGTGTGAAGCAACTCTGGGGGAAATGCCCATAGTGGGAACACCCTTTGAGAGAGTTGCCGTGGATCTTGTGGGACCTCTCACCCGAACCAAGAGCAGGAACAGCTACATTCTGACTCTGGTGGACACTTGTTCTATGTGGGGAGAGGCGGTAGCCCTGTCATCGATTGATTCTAAACATGTGGCAGAGGCATTGCTCACAATTTTCACAAGGTTAGGCTTTCCCAATCAAATCTTGACTGATAATGGCTCTCAGTTCAAGGGGAAACTAACAGAAGAAGTTTTCAGGATCTTCCAGGCCAAACACTTCCGTTGTAGTGTGTACCACCCCCAAGGGAACGGCCAAGTGGAAAGATTTAATGTCACGTTGATGTCAATCCTGAGAAAGTTGGCACACGAAAAACCAGATACGTGGGACCAGTACCTTCACGCCGCCCTCTTTGCTTATCGGGAGGTACCCCATAGTTCAACCGGTATGGCCCCGGCAACATTATTGTTTGGAAGGCCAATAAAAGGTCCACTCGAAGCTCTGTTAAGACCGTGGACTGATGAAAAAGCAGAGGAAAATATTACATCCTTATACCAATATGTGAATGAGCTGACCACTCGTTTAAAAACTGGCTGGAAACTTGCCAATGAAAATTTGAAACAAACCAGGAAGAAACATGCTGCCTATTATAACAGGAAAGCTAAAGACAGAGATTTGGCTGTGGGAGAGAAGGTACTGCTTCTTCTCCCCGGTAGCCAGAATAAGTTACAAATTGGGTGGCAAGGTCCATATACAGTTCTAGAGAAGGTGTCTAGAACAAATTATAAGATAGATAAGAAGGGGAAAGAAAAAATCTATCATGTGAATCTCCTGAAGAAATATTTGGAAAGAGAAAATCAGGAAGAGACACACTTGTTGACCTTGTCCATCGCCATGGAGATGAAAAAGGAACCACTTTCATCATTTGAATATCCATTACACCCCTGTGAGACAGCGGCACAGGTGAAAATCAGTACACATTTAACGAAAACTCAGAAAGAGAGAGTGCAACAGGTTCTAGATACTCATACAGAGGTGTTAACAGACCGACCAGGACATACAAACTTATTGGAATATGATATGAAGCTGATAGACCTCACACCTGTATGTATGAAACCCTATTCGATTCCTTTTGCTAAGGAGAAAGCTTTGAAGGAAGAGATAGACTATTTGTTGAAGGAAGGAATTATTTCACACAGTGAATCTTCGTATAGTTCCGGTGTTGTACTCTTAAGGAATCCCTCTGGAGAACATAGACTTTGTATAGATTACAGGAGACTGAATGCTATTACAGAAGGACAGGTGGATCCATTGCCGGATACAAATCAGTTGTTTGCCAGACTAAATAAAGCTAAATATTTATCAAAAGTGGATCTGAGTAAAGGATACTATCAGATTCCAGTAAAGCCTGAGGTTAGACCATACCTAGCTTATAGTACCTCAGAAGGACACTATGAGTTTAATAGATTGCCATTTGGATTGAAGAATGCGCCTAGTGTCTTCTCTAGAATGATAAGAAAATTATTGGACCCTCTGAATAATCCATGTATCACAAATTTCATGGATGATATCCTTATAGCAACAGAAACATTTGAGGAACACATTGACTCTCTGAACATGCTGTTTAATCGACTTAGGGAAGCGAATTTAACAGCCCGTCCAACCAAATGTTGCGTTGGATGTAAAGAATTGGAATTCTTGGGACACACAGTTTATCAGGGAAACATGACCCCTGACCCAAAGAATTTAGAGAAACTAAAGAAAGCCCCGAGACCACAAACCAAGAAAGACGTGAGATCCTTTGTCTCATTATGTGGTTTCTACCAACAGTATATCAAAAACTTTAATTCCATATGTGCACCGTTAACTGATTTGACACGTAAGGGAAATCCAGATCGAATTACATGGACACCACAATGTGAAATGGCTTACCAAGAATTGAAGGAAAAGCTCACAAGTAAACCTATTTTGAAATTACCTGACTTAAGTCAAGAATTCATAGTAAGGACAAATGCCAGTAATATTGGGTTAGGTGCAACTTTGCTACAGAAATCAGATGCATTGGATGGGGAATTAAGCCCAGTGGCATATGCTAGCAGAAAGTTGAATAAAGCTGAAACCAATTACTCAACTAGCGAAAAGGAATGTCTTGCAGTAATATGGGCGATAAAGAAATTCAATATTTATCTGTATGGGAAGGCATTTAAGTTGCAAACGGATCACAAACCTTTGTCGTTTCTAGCACAGGCTAGACATGAGAATTCTAGATTACTCCGTTAGTCATTATTGATGCAGCCATTTGAGTTTAGCATAGAGTATATAAGTGGAAAAACAAATCTGGGAGCGGATTTTTTAAGCCGCCATCCGTGTGATGAGAATCACCCTAAACCCCAGGAATAATAAGAAATTTCTCTATGTGTATATAGAATTATAGACTGACATATAACGTCTGTTTTAAGTGGGGAGGATTTGTCGTGAGAAATTCTAATCCACATATATAAATTAAAAAGTAAATGTAAAGCCTAACAAATAACTTCAATAAAAGGAAAGAAGAATGGTAAAGAACAGTGCTGTCACAATGACTGTACTCGAAATCCCCCTTGTTTTCTAATTCGTCTGCAAATTGTAACGTTTCACGTTGATAGTAAAAGCCTACTGCTTCAATACCCGCTTTCTACGATAAAACGTGTACTGCCTTTCTAAGAAAAACCTTGAGATACGCAAGCTGACCTACATTTAATATTCCATTCATGTCATTTTATACACTAAGTTACCATAAACGAAAGACAGATGGAGTAAGGATAGAAAGAAAGGGAGGGGCTGAAAGCCGGAACGCAGGCAATACTACCACAGTCTCGCGATACACAATTACTACCATCACGCGTGTAAGGCCACAAGCACTAGCTTTTTTTTCAAATCGACAGTGATAAAAAACACTACCCATACGAGTTAGGTTTTAAAAAACTTACAAAACGCTTATTAGGAAACATGACATTATACTGGTTTACGTTTGAAAACATTACAGTACCCAGACACCACATCGTATTCGAAGTGAACGGGAGGTAGAAGAAAATACATATTTTGAACGCAGCCCCTTAGCCCCATTAAATTTATATATTTGGGTTCCTTAGGACTTGCTGACAAAGAATATGTTGAACGTTACGCAAATAGTCTAGGAATTAACAAATTATAGCCAAAAGAAATAGTGAGGGATGTCAGACAACACCAAAATCAGAATCGCTCAGTGGCAGATTTTCACACCACCATTGTACGGGAAATAGGCTGACATGTTACCTCCTATTTGATTGGCGGAAAGTAAATGTAAGGCTAAACACGATTAGTCGGACTATAAATACTACTTCTTTGTTGTTGGGGAAACGTGAGTAAGTGTACTTTTTTTCAAACGCTTGGGTAAACATGGCACGATTTGTTAGACCCGCCAATATAGTCAATCAGAGGCGTCAGGTCAGGACCACATTTTCAAATAAACTTACTAAAGAACCAGTGCGTTGAGCGCCAGTGCATATTTTTCTAAATAAAAGCCTGGGACATCGGCAGATCGAAATTGTGCTATATTCATTGCCAGTCAACGTAACTGTGTATTATTCCATGAATTGTGGTAAGCTTGAAATATTTGATATCTTTTTAATGAAAATTGAATGTAAATTGATAATTTATGTCTGTATATATGTGTGGTTCAGTAGCGAACATGAGGTAAAGCCTATATAGTGCTCCAACCTGAACAGAAGGTGTCGGAGGAAAGTAAAACTACATGGAATTGCCAAACAGTACACTGACACCTATTTTATTGACTAGAAAGAAATAATGCTGGAATTGCAGAGGCGTAGTAACCATTAGGGAGGAGTATACTGGTGAAAATTGTTTCAGATGAAGATAGCAGTTGGCCTACCGCTCTGAACTCAGTGTTTGTTATGTATTGTGTTCAGTCTGGAAATTTATTATAAATTAGTTCTGAAATAGGAGGTACAACCTTCTTGTTTCAGGGACCGTGGTCCTAAAGTTATTGAGCAGCACCTGGTCTGAGCTTTGCTGAACCTAGAGGCTGACAGCATACTCCTGGGTCCAGATAGTGACCAGTGAGGTGTCTCCAGGACACAGGGAGGCTATCGAGCAGAGGAGTCTTTTCCTGCCGCCATCACGAAAGATAAGCGTCTGTGGCCAGAGGAGCTCAACATTATGCCCCCCCTCAAAATCTGACTTTATAATAAAACAGAGGGAAAATACAGTGTTTAAATTGATAGGAACTGTGAACTTTTCCCCCTGCTATCTCCAAGATAAACAAACACTTGAAGTCATGATGACAAATAATAACATAGCTTGAAAAAACAAAACCAGTATTACCTCATATTACTACTTCACAACTGACACACATAGGATAATATTAATAAAATATGTCATTACAAGGTTCATATTGATAAATTCTGTACATATAAATTGTAATTACAATTGATTGTGATTCCTGGTTCACTTTGTATTTGAATCAGGACACATATATTAGTGAAAGAAATTAATACATATTTATATTTGAAACTTTACCAGTGCCTCATTTAAGATAGTCTTATAGAGTGTTAAATGTGTGTGAGTGTCACAGTGTTGTCAAGTGTGGTGGAATAAATTAAATTGTTTATCTGTCTGTTGTTGTTGTGACTTACACTTCATCATATACATACCCTAGACATTTAACGTAGTCATCACAATATTCCAGAATAATTCTGACTGAGGTATAATGTGGTAGCAAGTAAGGTTATCTGTAGAACACTACACCTATTAGATACAGATACCTTCACAGCTGATCTCAGTCAGTACACTAAGTCCCCTATAAATATTTATAACATCCCACTTTACCACAGAAGGTTTCCTTAACCCCAAACAGTATGGAAATACTTAACCATTAATTTCATTTACACAAATGTAATAACCGAATATGTCAGTTCTAGTACCGGCCACGTGTTATATTTCCAGAACATGGATCAACTGCTCCAGCCACGCCATGTCTGAATAAATCTAGATCTGAAACCAACTGCACGCGAAATATAAATAACATTGAATTAAGTATATAATTATTTAAAATACTACGGCACAAAGATGGTGATCCTATATCCTTTCTAACACTATAAAGACTTTAGAATGTTTGAGAATAATATTTTACTCACAAGTCCTAGGCATGTTCTTGCTTGAACTAGACTTCAGTATTTCTCAATAGCTTGTTCTCTCTCCGCGACAGGCGATCAGAATGATAAAGAATTTAAACTGACGCTATAGCCTGGACGCTTCTCTTCTCTGATTGGCTGCTATCCGTAAGCGATATGACTAATGTTCTATTTTTAGATCCTGACTGAGTAAAACTAAAATGGCTGCTAAATCGCTATGTTGTAGTACAAAGGTAGAGAACGACAGACAAAACAGCGATGACAAGATGGCGCTGTCACATATTCCCCGCCTGATTTTTTTGTGGTCCCCACAACCTACTCTCCGCCGTTGACTCTGCGCCTGATTCTTTATGAGCGGCGAGGCTTGGGGCTCAGATTCTGTAGGAGGTACCAGCCCGGCTTGTGACCTTCTTGTTCTTCATGTTCCTCGTCGTACGTTGTCGGGCTGGCAGTTGCTATGGTTTGGAAGATTCGTCTACTTGTAAAGCGTCGCTGCTTGCTTATGACTTCTTGTCAGCGCATGCAGCTGTCGACTTTAGAGGGGGATTGCTTCTAACGTGTTTTACACTCGTTTTGTGTGGACTGTGGCTTACATTCCCTACAATCTGCTTTAGATGAGTTTCTTCTTATGAACACCGATGTGCACTTCCTCCTAACTGCTTAGGACGAGTTTCCTCCCCTAGACGACGACCAATTTTCTCGGCCCTCTTAGGGTGACAGTTGTCACGGCCATCTCCTGGCTTGCACCCTAAAGGAAACCTAGTTGTGGCAGTACGTTTAAGAAAAGACCTCCTTGAGGGACAGGCGGATATCAAATGTTCTGTGGACTTGTATTTAAAGCATCGTTTCGGAAGAGAGCCTTGAGGGCATTTGGCTGCCATGTGGCCTGAGAACTCTCGACACTTGTAGCACCTCAACTTTGTAGGCTGTCTCTGTGCCATGGGTCGCCTCCTACTACCCTTACATTCTTGGCCGCCAATGCCGCATACATAGACTGCTTCCATGCCCTGGACAGATGGTTTGCTTTTAAACTCTATTTGCTCGTTCCTTGCCAGATTCCTGAATCCCTTTCTGAAGATCTTGGTCTGATGTACGACTACATCAATACCTCCATCATCTGGCGTAATAAACCCCCATCCCCTGTCGACACTATACCACTTGCAAACCCCTTGTCGCCTTGTCGGTGCAACTGCGCTTGTTGTTACTGTCAGATCACAGCTTTCCTTGTCAACAGTTTGACTCTCACATACAGGAAAATCTAATTGAGGTTCCTGCTCACACACCCCCTCGTCGTGCTTTGGCTGTTTCCTCGGTTGGCATGGTGCTTTCTTTCTCTGCACCTCCTCTTGTGCTGGCGAACTGGTCTGTGATAGCTGTGATAGCTGTGCTAGCTGGGACTTCATGAGAGATACTTCTGCCTCGAGTGCGTCCTTTTCAGTGTGAACTTCTTCTCATTGACTAGTTGTCGCTCACTGTAGGCTTCTTCCACTATTTCGAGTAACTTCTCAGGGCTGACCTTGGCTCCGCCACGTATCCGTAATTCTCTAGATACCACTTCTTCTTCTTCTTTGATCCTTAGCCGCCGACCGTTCAAAGCAGTCAGTGGCCATCACGCCTAGTGGCGTCTTGTAGGGCAACAAAAAATTTATTCCACTTTGCTCGGTCGGTGGCCATCCTTCGTACAGTGCCTCAATTCTGGTTCATTCTTTGCATCCCAGCCTCCACAGTCCTCCGCCAGGTTGTTTTTGGTCGGCCTCTCTTTCGTTTTCCTTCAGGGGTCCAAAGCATAGCTGTTCTTGTGATGGCATCGAGGTCTCTTCTGAGGACATGGCCAACCCAGCTCCAGCGAGATACCACAAGTGTAACGTTATTCCAGATAACGTCTACCTTATCTTTGACAGTAAAGGGCGCTACCTTCCACACGGCATCTACGTCTTTCACAAACTCTTGCCAAGTGGGACTTGTCTTTCCACCAAATCGCCTTACCTCCGGCACCGTCACGTATACTACCTTCACAGGTGCATTGCTCTGGCCCTCACTCTGTACTCTTGATGCACCCATCACCGGTCTTGGATCTGCATCATCGCACTCCCCTCTGCTCGGAACACGTGTACTCCTCGAAGCCATCTTGCTGCAAGAATGCACTGCTGGGTGTGTACAATATTTGCTCGTTTGCTGTTGGCTCGGTGTCACTGTCTGCCTATCCTGTCGACGATGCCAATTGTGATAGGGTGGGCGAGATGATGATGATGATGTTGTGATATGTAATCACTTTCTTGCACACTAGCAACCGACCCAATCAACAATAAAACTCTGATTCTAAGGCAGGGGCTGTATTTATTCATACAACCCTGTCAGTGACCCTAACCCACAAAGCAAACTAATAAACAAACATTAAACCAGTAAGCAAACAAACAAAACACCCAGCCGGTGCTCAATTGCTAATCTGAAACGCAAACAAAGTACTGACTAGTTAAAATCGTAATAGTTAAATAATGAGAAAAACCATGCTCTCACCTGGCAAATTGTCCTTCCACGCCACCTGAAACATCCCACTATTACACACACATCCACTCTCATACATGTCTTCCAATGAGACTAGTGTGATGTTGTGCATGAGGCTGGCAATCTCACCATGTAACACAGATTGTTACCGAAACCACTACTGCGAGAGCATATGAATGCTTTATGCGGAGGCCAGCCACATTGGTGGCCCCATGCTTCATAAGGAAGATATATAAGGAGAAATACATATCTCCAAGTGAACCTACGTGCTCTCATAAATTATCCGACACATAACATTAACTAAATAATAATGAAATATGCATAAAATAATATTAAACGATATGTACAACTAATACTCTCATTAATGAGCATAAACCACCACCTCGCAACTGATCTATCTCAATATTCGTCCCTGCACTCTGAAGATTGTCGTATATGCCGACTGATGAGATTGGGAACTCTTCATATGAAACACATCATTACCGAAACAACCACTGCAATAGCATAAAAATGCTTCTTGTGGGCTTGTGATGGACAACAGCCGCATTGGTGTTTCCATGCTCCGCAAGGAGCAAACAGAGAAACACCCCAGTCTCAAAGTGCCTTACGCACAAAGGAATGGCATTGCGCTCACCAGAAATCTAAATGACTATCCTCACCTCACTCAAAGTAACCCACTAAAGATATACAGTAGCATTATGATCAATTATCGTAAAATACACTAAATTACCCTTACATCAAAGCATAAAATAAAATTACAAAACTAGAACTAAATACATCACTAGGCCTATAACCCGTAGATGCCATCTTGCGAGGACAGCATACTGCCAAGCTAGCAACCCAGCTAATCTGCGTGGTTGTACATTCTATAGTAACCTTACATTATAATACTAAATATTATAGAAATAATGGTTTAGCAAAGCTATTTAAAGCAGTACAGATAACCAATAGAGATTTTACACTGAATAAAGGACTATGAAACTAAGAAAGCTAACACCAATTAGCTATAGCCGATCTTATTAATACTTACACCACATTATCAGTCTAACATGACTGAAGAAGCACAGGACTTTATTCTAGTAAGCTGTAACATATTAATAAATTGCAGCACTCACCACATTAAAATAAACTATTTCGGCATCAGCACCGTAGTTAACAAATATAACAGTCTACATCGCGCCACAATTAAATATTATTCAAACCGATATGTCGGATTTACATAAGATCATTGAAGGTTTCCTTAACCCCAAACAATATGGAAATACTTAACTATTAATTTCATTTACACAAATGTAATAACCGAATATGTCAGTTCTAGAACCGGCCACGTGTTATATTTCCTGAACATGGACCATCTGCTCCAGCCACGCCATGTCTGAATAAATCTAGATCTGAAACCAACCGCACTCGAAATATAAATAACATTGAATTAAGTATATAATTATTTAAAATACTACGGCACAAAGATGAAGATCCTATATCCTTTCTAACACTATATAAAGACATTAGAATGTTGGAGAATAATATTTAAGACGCTTGACCAATGTTGACAAATGGAGAGCGATGGCATGGCTGCAGGATGATGTAGGGATGCGAGAAGTTGCTAGGAGATTAGGAGTTGCCCACTCTGTCATAAAAACTCTGCGTGATCGTTATAATGCAACCGGCAGTGTCGCAGAACAACGCAGGTCAGGACGTCCAAGGTCTACCACAAGACGGCAAGACACGCTGAGCCATGGCTAAAATGGTAAATGTTACAAACATACCCATTGCCCGTTCCTTCCGAAAAGTGGGTGAAATGTGTTCACCATAGTCACGACTTCCACATGAAAAGCAAATTTCAGCAATGTTATCAACAGGCTTTGCCATAGGAAGCATTTTCAAACATGCATTATTTCCCTTTCCACCACGTGCATTTGATTGACCTTGGAGGTACACACACGTAAAACAGATTTGATTTATTGTCAGATTAACAAACATTGTTTAAGCATGCAACAAAATGCAGCAAAACTTTTTTGACTGAGTGTTCAGGTTTAAAAAAAAACAGCTTAGTTGAAATGACCTAAAAATTGAAAGTGGCCTTTAACTTTTTTTGAGCTATATATATATATATATATATATATATATATATATATATATATATATGTATATATATATATATATATATATATATATATATATATATATATATATATATATATATATATATATATATATATATATATATATATATATATACCATATATGTATATGTATATATATATATATATATATATATATTATATATATATATATAATATATATATATATATATATATATTATATATATATATTATATATATGTATAATGTATTGTATGTATATATATATGTTACGTGCAGTCTTTGATATCTTACAATATTATATTAGGTCCATAGGTAATTTTTTAGTGCTTAAGGGAAAGTCATTATTGAGTTATTCCCTCCCTTGAAAGTTGTGTCGGCTCTTTCGATCAAACTCCGCGGATAAATCCATTTTACTGCGATTTATTCGTTGTTTGGGTAATAATAGATTGTTCTTGCTTCAGAATATCTATGGCCTGATTTATGTGTATTGTTTGTCTGAGTAGGACGAGTCTGTCTTATATCTGTATATCTTTACATATCTAAGTCGAACTATATGTTCTGTTGTCTCTAGAGAGGTCGAAGGCTATTCGGCGGATGTGTCGCTAGAGTGTGGTGTGATTTGGCTTCGTCCTGATAGGGACTGTGTGTTTTCCATGTCGGCCTGTCGCCGGGGAAAAAGTGATCTCAGTATTTGTGGGGAAGGTGATAGTCGTCTAAACCTATCGTGTATGCTTTACCCCAGTGTTTAGTCGTATTGCCAAGGAATGGCAGTTTCATATTTCCTATACCAAGGTAATCAAAGATACTCTTATGAACTCTCGATCGAAGCCACCATTTTCGATAGTTACGATTTGAATGTCTAAGAGAATATATTTGACTCGATGAAAACGACTTCGATTCCTAGCAGCACTATATCCTGTAGATTGCAGTCAATTGTTCATGATCAAATCTACAGAGCAATGAAATGTTTTATGAATGACTAACTTTAGGACAGATTCATTATCTGTATCCAAACGTGAGTGACAGCTCACGAGTGAAGCCATCTTGGAACCAAAACATGTAGTGACTTTCAAGAAGAGAAAAGGGATGCCCGTATTATCGCTTGATCAGTCCAGAGATCACTGCTACACATGAGAACCCATTGCTAGCGGTTCAATATTATTATATGGAAAAAATATGTGCTGAACATTATGTTGAAGAATCGTCGCTAGACGAGATTAGGTTTAGAAGCCATCTGAAATATTGTTTATAAGCTGACGTGCTCAGTCAGTGAAGTCAGATGATATATATGTATGGGCGATACTGAGTGCTTGGCTACTGACAGTCCATTATACACTTATTCTACATGAGTGCCCATGTAACATTGCAAGACCATTTATCCACTGTACTATGATGTATTATGGCAACCTGTGATTTGTCACTATCTGTGCTGTCGAGTGTGTACGTCCAATTAAACTTTAGAAAAGGTACACAGTCGTTGGTGTCGATGACTTCCAGCCATACATGAGTGTGAGAAAAGAACATTTTTTGTCAACACCACGAACCTTTATCATCATTCGCACATTATACACTCAATCCATGTCTACACACCACCGCGTAGGTCAAGTTGACATTCCATACACTACAGTGGAGCAAACAACACCATAGAGATCTTATCAACTGATGATGATGATGATGTCTGCTTCCATCCACTTATATCTATCTTTTGGTGGATATCATTAACGGGAATAAAAATCCAACGGTATCAACCTTATCAATATATATATATATATATATATATATATATATATATATATATATATATATATATATATATATAAAGTGCACGTGTGTGTATTGGTTTGTAAATATACGAACAGAACAGGCACACGTCAACAACTATTCCAAAAGAGTAAACAGGTTGTGACTTCTATCAGCTTCAACCTTTAAAAAAGTCATTCGAGATTACCTTATTGCTCTTTACTAATCAATAAAGTGCACACGGTTGAACTTTCTGACTATGCTACAACACAATCTTTAATTTCTTTTATCTTTTCTGATAACCTGTCAAGTGCACTCACCATGGATACAAATTTATATGCACGAAAGAATATCAAAAGATAAGATCGCCATTTACTTAAAAACAACGCAGGAGAAAAAGAGCGGGAAAAGGAAATAAATGTAAAGAATTATAAACACTTTATTTATAGATCGTACTTTACGACTGTCTGTTCTGTACTATTTATAGCCGATGACGCCTGATTGCAATTAGAAAAACAATAAACAATAACAAACAACATGCATTCATTCTATTAGCTGTGTTTTTTTTTTTAAAATACGAGCTGAGATCCCGGGGACGGGGTTGTCGCTGTAACGTCAGGCAGGTGTCCCGGATGTGAAAAGTTGCACATGCCAGGAAGAGTTTATAACATGCTAATGTGTATCGGTCGTTAGGTTCGTGAGGAATGTCGAGGTTATGATCGTATAGTCAGATCTTTTTAAAAGTACACTGCCCCAGGCATGACCTGTTGTAAATCTTTCGCCGCTCGAGTCAGTGTATGTATAGAAGTGTATGTATTTATGTATGACTGCATGTGTATTTTATTCAAAATGAATTTTCCTTTTGCGGAAGAACAAATATTAAGTTATGATTTAAAATTGAAAACTAAGTCAAGGAAAAAAAAAGTGTAAGGATCTATTTTGTTACCAAATTCAATGAAAAACATGAAATAAGTATTCCTTGCATTCTATTGCATCAGTAGGTTTATTGTTAGGTTTATTGTTGATCAGAATCGATGTCACTGTACTCTGGGCAAACCCATAGGTACTCAGTCTCCCTTAGCAAATGTCGAAGGGTATGAGTGCTCATTGCTCCTGTTGCGCTTTGGCTGCATGCACGCCGGATGCATCCTCTCCTTTAGTTCTGGTCTTACCTTTGATGCCAAATTCCAGCAATATTAACCTTGATGATTCATCAATTGCAGTGTCATTCTCTAACATCATCATCATCATCATTCCTATTCGTTCCCCGTGGAACATAGGGCAGAAACAGTTGCTCTCCATCGATTTCTATTCTGTGCTGTCTTTTTCATCTGTGCCCAAGTCATTCCAATTTCCCTAGCCTCCTCTTCCACAGTTCTTCTCCAAGTTCTATTTGGCCTCCCCACTCTTCTTTTTCCCTCTGGGTTCCAGTCAAGGACAACTCTAGCTTTGCTTGATTTTTCTCTATGAGTGTATGTCCTATCTATCCCCACCTTCTTACCTTAATTTCTGTTTGTATTGGCTGTTGCTCGCATCTTTTCCTTAGCTCTATATTTGTTATTACATCTGGCCATCTTATACGGAGGATTCGTCGAAGACATCTATTTACAAATGTCTGTAGCTTGGAGGTGATACTCTTTGAGACATGCTATGTCTCTGAGCCATACAGCAAGACTGACTTCACATTTGAGTTAAAGATTCTAATTTTGTTCTCTCTGGATATAGCTGATGAGTTCCATATTGGTCGACATTCTCTAACAGGCGATCATTAATTGCCCTCAAAATCTCTCCCTTATCCATATCCAATGCGCCTTCTATGGGTACTCTTGAAGCTCGTCTATCAGATCTGTCATTGTCGCGCACCCCTGCATGACCCGGACAGTAAATACACAACAGTTCCTGGATTCCAGTTTTCTATGAAGGTTTTCCATTCATGTCAGAGCCATCCACTTTGCACCTACCGAAGCATGGATTGTAAGTCTGATACAATAAACGCCCTTGTTAATGAAGTCTCAGACGGCTTGGGAGGTTGTTGCTGAGAATGCGGTGAAAGTACTTTTAAACCTGGGGACACCTGGCTTTTAAGTTCCAGGCCTCATGGGGCTAGTCCAAAATGTGCCTTGATTAAAAATTCATTGCTTTCTCTCCGACACCTAGAGGTCCATCAAATGATCCCCTGTGATCTACCGATAGATCAAGAACGACCGGTGCCGACTCCTGTTCTATTGCATAGAATAAAAATAGATGACCAGTTATTATTAGTTAGTAATCGTTCATATTCGGTCACACATTTATCGTCGTAGGGGGGTCTGAGTGGCTAAAAGGTATGGCGTCTGCCTCAAATTCTTAAGGTCTTGGGTTCGCTCTCGGTACCGGGAACATAATTGATGGTCAGAACCAGTGGTTCCCTAATGATGTCATACTCCTCCCCCGCCCCTGATCTCCTGGATAGTGAGATCGGATGCCTAGCCTTCACGGATGAAGACGAAAAAAATAGGAGGTCCCGTGTGCAAGTTGAGCACTTTAAAAATCCCTCGGCAGTTGGAAATCGTAAAAAGTAGGCCATACGGCCGCTGACCTGGCAAAATTTAAAAATTAGGAAACTTATGCACTACAAAAATATTTATAGAATGAGTGATTCATGTATACACACACTGGGATGTTCGCCGGTGCTACGCAGTTCGTGCACTCTGCTGAGATCCTCCGTGTGATCTAATGGAGGAGATCAGAGCAATGATTGATTTATCTGTGAGCAATGAAGATGGTCGTTAAAACCAAACTGAACACAGATTTATATTTTCTGTAAAAATTATGACACTTTGTCATATCTTACAATCCACTTTCATTTTATGTACCGTAGTTGTTAGAACATATGGAACAATTTGTTTCTGTTTCTTTGTTGCATTTAATAACAATGGTAATTGTAGTTTCCACAACTTGTATTTTTTCTGTACTTGTTTTTGTAACTTGTTTTATGTAAGTGACAACACAATACTAGATTACCTACATGGACGACCTTGACATTCGTAAAGCAATTATTGCTAACGCAACGGCAGTCGCGGTCCCCATTACAGTAATTGTGCAAAAAATGTACTTCTGATGATCAGATTGCCTCCTGTTGTATCGCTCTGTAAAGAGTTTCCTATCATCATCGATCTGAACTTCTTTAACTTATTATTCTTTTTATACAAATGGTACTACACTGTTTGCATGTTCGTCAGTTTACCGTGCTAACATAATCATTCTGGAATCATCAGGGTAAGAAATATTGAAAGAGAGAGCGAGAGAGAGAGAGAGAGAGAGAGAGAGAGAGAGAGAGAGAGAGAGATCTATATCGTGTAGGTGTGTTTCTTTATGAGCAGTCCTGTTATCCTTTCCTGCATTTATTCACATTATCTTTGTCTTTTTCCCGTGTATTTTCAGACCCGCTTGCTGTGACCTCTCAGCCATTATTTTCATGTTGTCTTCCAGCTGATTAGAGCTCCCGATTGACAGAGTGGTTAGAGCGCCCGATTGACAGAGTGGTTAGAGCGGCAGTCTCTCGCGGCAAAGGTACTGGGTTCGATTCACAGTATCGATACGCTTCAGTCCAATAAGCTGTAAAATGGAGTACCTGACTTTCCTCTTGACTAAGGGAAAGAAAAGGCAGCCAGGAAGGGAACTGTTGACCCCCACCTCTCGATGCTGGACCTAGTATAGTTAAGTCTCTAACACATGACTCCCTCTACGGTAGTATCTGCGATGGGATTATTTTTACCTTTTTTTTTGCAGCTAATTACAGGTATGGGACAGAAGAGCCATGTTGTCGGCAAAATCTAGATCATTTACCTGTTTAGTCAGATTCCATTGGATTCCAGTGTTGATTAAAAATGAGATGTCCAGCCAATGCAAAATTTCATATTAGGCGCCTTTTACGACATGTCTGACAGAAGAGCCATGTTGTCGGCAAAATCTAGATCATTTACCTGTTTAGTCAGATTCCATTGGATTCCAGTGTTGATTAAAAATGAGATGTCCAGCCAATGCAAAATTTCATATTAGGCGCCTTTTACGACATGTCTGGCAGAGCAGTATTACTATCCTGTCTTCGTTTCCCCAGAGACCCCCAAGATCTACGCTGGTCTTTTACGACATGCGGTAAACTGAAATAAGAAGCGGAAGTAGACAGTTAACCACGAGGTTGATTGTTTTCAGTGATAACCAAAGTATTTTCCTTTATATTTATAGTCTATAATAATGTTGTGGGAACACTGTCTCAAAGCGTTCAGTAGGTCAAATAAATTTAGTACGAAATTCTTCTTTTTCTACTACTTCTTCATCTTCATCTTCTTCTTCTTACGCTCTCATGCAACCACGTCTACTTCTCATAAAATCTGTTGTCTGACTCAGGCTTCTCTCGTCTCAATGTAATTTATTTCTGTGAAGGCTGTACTGTCTGTGTGCTTCACTTGCGGAGTCGATATTCTTAGAAAACATATTCAACTGTTTACTTGTCCTCATTACAGACAAATATCTGTTTCATTTTAAATATATTTTCGAAACAGGCATATTCCTTCCTGAATAATTTGGTTCTTTAGTTGACAAAGACAGATTGTTTACTCGGGCATGTCGTAACAGGCGACTAACAAACGGATGTGCAAGGGCTAAAACACTCATAATGTAATAAAACTACTACAGAGATTACAGCTGCAAAAATACATGAATAATTTCGTGCAGGCTGCCAGCTTCTGTGGTGGCTCCATGCTCCATAGCGAGTGAAAAGGATCATGGTCAATACACTTGTTGAGCATTTGTTTCGCGATTATTTTGTGCTTGTAGCTTTTGCACGCTTGTTAATAAGTATCCAATATTCATGTGAAGTCAATGTCCAGGGCTATTTTTCTTCACGTGCCTGGCAAACAAGTATTAGTTTACTTTTGTGCGCATATCTCTTTCTCCAACAAAAGTAATAACTGCTGAGTGACGGTTTATAACTTTAATAAACATGAAGAACTTTACAATAGACCCATTGATGTGGTCAGGCAATTAGAACACACTCAAGATTAATAATAATAATAGTCATTCATTTGTATGAAACAATCCTTTCAATAGTGAAATATAAAATACAGTTGTATACTTCCATCTACTGCCTATTGTACAAGTATACATGGATATATCTTATGAGCCATACATACACACCCATATACACATCTCCACAGCCAAAACGGCTGGTCACTGAATGCCACTTTTTTTTTCTCACCTCCTTCGCTGCTAAAACTCTCTCTCTCTCTCTTTTTGCACACGCTTCGTTAGCAATCCTTTCCCTGCCAGTCTCATCACGTGACATAGAGTGTCTAGATGACCTGGTAGCGAAGCGGTGTTATGGGCATTCAAACTAACTGCTTATAGTTAGTCCAGCCGTCTTTTTAATGAAAGTACAATGATGAAAGCATGTCTTATTATCTATGCATGATTGCTTTTCCCTTCTAAGGACGTTGTTAGTCATCTTTGGCGTATTTAAAGTTATATTCCTACGCCGCTGTTGTTTTTGTTTGTCATTGCTACTTGTTCATCTACTGTAACTGTTGTTGAGACTGTAAACTTTCTAGCTCTATGAAATGTAACTGTTGGTGAGACTGTAAACTTTCTAGCTCTATGAAATGTAACTGTTGGTGAGACTGTAACTTTCTAGCTCTATGAAATGTAACTGTTGGTGAGACTGTAAACTGTCTAGCTCTATGAAATATAAAATCGGCAAACGTTAAGGACAATCACATAACACGCAATGTTTACTAATTGTCAGCACAGACCTTCATCAAATTCATACCAAAACTGTATGCCCTCTGCCAAGGTCTTTCCATGTATTCTTTATCACTTTCACGTCTGTAAAGCCTTCAGCTCTCTAAAGAACATAATCCTTCACACACGTATCTTGGCAGCAATATAAGACAAAGTTGGTGGGACAGACAAAGTTGGTGGGACAGACAAAGTTGGTGGGACAGGCAAAGTTGGTGGGACAGACAATGACATCAAAGTAAGAATAAGAACAAAAAAAAAGCGTGTTCATTGCATTGGGTATAACATGGCGATAAACAGAAATCAAGTCCAACAGAAAAATGAGAATCTTCAACTCAAATGTCATACCAATTCTATAGTATGGCTCTGAAACATGGAGAGCAACAAAAACAACAACCGAAAAAAAGTTACAGGCGCTTGCGTAGAATAGAATGATTGAAATGGCATGCCGAGGTCAACAATGGGAATCTGATGACAAGAACCAAATATGTACCAGTGGAACAAGAGATGAGAAGAAGACGATGGCGAGGATACTTACTTACTTAGTCGTTCCCCTTCTACCGTGAGGTGTAGAGGTTTGGAAGAGAGAGCACCAGACTATCCTATCGGCTGCCTTCCTCCTGGCCTGGTTCCATCCTAGCCCTCGGTCCTTCAAAGATTGTCTAATGTTGTCCTCCCAGCGGACTCTGGGTCGTCCTGGGGGTCTGGATCGCTGGCTCTTTGTTTCCCATGCTTGTCGTGGTAGCCGATCATCTCCCATTCCGCAGACATGGCCAAACCATCTTAGTTGGGACTGTTCTACTTGGGTCTGCAGTGGGTGGGATTTTAGGCCTTGACGTATCGTCTGGTTGCGGACCATGTCTCTTCTTGTTACTTCAACCACTTTCCTCAGATACCTCATTTCTGAGGTTTGGATCTGGCTTTTGTGGGTTGTAGTCATTGCCCATGACTCGCATCCATATGACAAGACTGGGACATAGGTGGAGCGGTATACAGCCGTCTTCGTTTTCTTACCAACCTCTCTCTTGCTAAGGAATCCTCGATTTATGGCCTGAAAAAGTCTCCCTGCTGCTGCTTTTCGAGTGGCGAACTCTTCTGTGATGCCCCCGTTTCTGTCTATAATAGCTCCGAGATATTTAAAGTGGTCGACCTGCTCCAGGACCTGTTCTCCCAGCTTAATCTGATATCTTCTTTCTTCTCGTGATATCACCATGGATTTTGTTTTACAGCTGCTTATGACCATCCCTCTCTTTTCCAGCTCTTCCTTCCAGACTTGCATGTTGGATTGGAGATGTGCCTCTGATTTAGCAATCAGGGCAACATCATCAGCAAATGCCAGCTCTGAAATACAGACCTGTCTTATCTTCCAGTACCCCACTGAATGCTTTCTTGTTCTCTCCTTGCATGCCTTGAAGACATCGTCCATGAGGAGTATGAAAAGATAAGGTGACAGGATATCACCTTGTATTACACTAGTGGTGGTCCTTAACTCTTCTGACTTATGGTTTGCCGTCCTCACATAATTTCTGCAAGACTTGTAGAAGCTCTGTATAGCATGAATAAGAGGTGCTGGAATGTTCTTCCTTGCCAAACAGTCCCAAAGTTTGCTCCCGGGGACCCTGTCAAATGCCTTTTTCAGATCTATGAATCAAAGATGGATCTCACTCTTATACTCAAGGGTCTTTTCAATCGGCTGTCTGAGTGTGAAGATTAGGTCTTGAGTACTTCGATTTGCTCCGCACTGGACCTCATCCAATTGTGGCTCAGCTAGGCGTCGGAGTCTCTGCTCTAGGATTCTAGAGTAGAGTTTACCAGGGACACTGAGAAGGGATATGCCTCTATGGTTTCCACATTGTCGATTGTCACCCTTTTTGAAAATTGGTGTTATGATGGCAATCTCCCAATCCTTTGGTATGGTCTTGTTGCACCACGCTGCCTGTAGGACCCTTAAGAGTAATAGGTCGCCTGATGCTCCCATGTACTTAACCATTTCTGGTGTTATACCATCATGACCTGTTGCTTTGCCCATCTTAATTTTCTCTAGTGCTGCCTTCAGTTCTTCCATCTTTATGTCATCTTTATCACCATTTTGTTCCTCTTCTGTGCTAGTGGTTATCATTTCTGATGCTTGACCTTGCTCACCATCAAGGAGTTCTGAGAAATATTCTTTTCATCTTTCCATTACTTCCTTCGGGGCAGTAAGCAATTTGCAATGATATTCCTTTATAAATTTGAGAGGGCATTGTTTTTCCTTCCTCATGTTCTTTAGGGTCTTATAGAACAATTTCTGGTTTTCTTGTGCATCTTTTTCTAGCTTTTCTGCAAATTCTTCCCAGGACTTCTGTTTTGCTGCTAGCACCTTGTTCTTTGCTTCTGTTCTGAGTGTCACATATTCTTTATATTTCTCCATTTGTCCTGTTTTATTTTTAGCTCGTGGGTATTGTTTCCATGCCATTTTCTTCTCTCTTATTTGTGTCCTCTTTCTCTTGTTCCCAAGTCGGACTTCACCACATGCTTCTGCAGCAGCTGTCTTTATGATGTCCTTGAATTTAAGCCAGAAGGTTTCCAAGTCATCAGGTTGTTCTTCTGTGTTGCTCACCGCTGCCGAAATAAACCCCTGATATCTGGTCTTAATTTCTGGCTCTCTCAGCTTGTAGGTCTTAATGCTCATTTGTCCTGTTCGTTTACTTAGTTTCTTGCGTGATGTTGGGCAGTTCCTAGGCTTTTGCCACATATGGAAATAGTCGCAGCAATGACCGTCCACTTTTGGCCCCCCCCCCCCCCCCCGATTTAAGTTTATATTTTTTTTTGCTACATGAACGCCTGATTCACTATTGCAATTAACACGTGAGCCGTTTGGCAATTAAACTCGGTGGAACAGAGCGTAGTGCGCATATGGTGAAATCGTTTTTTGATCAGGGAAACACGCAGGCCAGGCCAGGCGTTAACAAGAGGCCAGGCGTTAACAGTTTCTTTGAAGAATCAAGGGGCGATCAGTCTGAGACGTACCTGGAATTGTTACATGTTCAGGGGGAATTAACTTACGTAGCTGATATTCCGCAAGGCGGAGATAATCAAAGACAAGCTAGAGATCATCGGTCGGCAGAGTTCGCAGAATAACCTTTGATTCAGGAATTGAACGGCAAATTTGCCCGGCCCTGGTCGTAGGTGTGACTTTCGCATTAAGAAGCGAAAAGAACGGAATCTATGAATATATACCTTGTCTCTCCTATAGTCTTTATCAGTTTCTCTGAGATTTTTCTGAATTCACTAGCTCGTTATCCTAGATCTCTCGTACAAGAGTGAATTATTAGATTTCGTGGAGTGTTTCATTTTTCTGTTGCGGTAATTTATATACTAGCCTTTAAGTGATTTGGTGTGTTTAAAGTTTTCATTTATATTTCACTGGGATTTTCTGTGTTAAATTAATAGCATAATTAAACAACTTATAAGAAATTTTTCCAGCTGTAAAGTAAATTTAATTACTCGCTATTTCCCAGTAAGAGATTTTTTTTTTTTTTTGGTACGCCCGCTAATACTCGAGGCGAAATCTCAGGTTATTTTTAATGTCTAACCTGACATTGATTTTTACGTTAGTATCCTATTTTCTTGTACAGAGACAAGTGTCCCTCGCCATTCCGGCAGATACTCGCCGTTTTCGGAGGTACTCATTAGAGCTGGGTCGACTCAGGAGCCGCCAGTCCCTGTTCGACGACACTCCTTCAAACGTCCTCGCCAGGTCTCGAGTTAATCCAGTCCAAATCCCGGTCGACGAAAAATCCTCAAATGCCGTCGCCCTGGTTTGATAATGAATCACCCGGTCGCCAGAGCGGTGTTGTAACCACTACGCTAGCGCGGCTCCAAGAGATGTTTTAAATTGACTAGTACATACATCAAATAACTGTCTAGTTAGTTGCTTATCCTTTACAGGACGTGGCAATCAACCCCAGCTTTTATTGGCTGTTTGTGATTTTTTCTAGGCAATTTTTTTCATTCAGTAGTTTGCCATTGCTTTCTGAACGGTACGGCGCTTATACCATTGTTAAAAATCCACACAAAGCGATCTGCTACCAAACCGCATGCAGCAGGTTTCGAACCTGGTATATCTGGATTATGAAACTGCGTTCATTTCCATTAGGCCACAGACGCCGACAATAACTGTCTACTGACGGTATATATTATTTACTTCTATCCATTTTTATGTAATTTTATAAATGACTAGTGTTCATATCACGCGTTAAGAACGATGGGATAAGCTAGACATTTGTGTTTTAAATCTAATTTATAACGGAATGGTGAAGAGGTCTTACCTTAACACGTGTTAGATCTATTATTGTTATTATGGTTAAATGTTTATATTTCTCTCCTAAAATATAGGCTGGTCAAAACCTGCGAACTAGCGGTCTAACGGTCTTATGACCATAAGAACTTACGTTCTTAGAGTCTTATCTTCTTCTTCTGCTTCTTCGTTTGCCCTGAAAAGGACGGTGGTTGCGTTGTGTCTGTTTACAACGTAGCTGTGATATCTGCACCTTTCGGTCGACACATCCGACTTCTGCACGGCATTTTTTAGGACCGGGTTTGCCTTCCCATTGCGATCCGTGCTCGCTCAGCCAGCCTGCACTGCTGCAGACTGTTTCCAGGACCACCACGTGGAGGTGGAGCACGGTCTTGACCAGCTCTGGTTCGCTGGTCCTGACGCAGGCAGTCAAGCTATGAGTCGCTGACTGCGGTCTCTATTGCTGCGTCTTGAGGTCCCTTAGAGTCTTATAATCTATAAGCATCCAGGGATATTTAATATTGATGAGCTTCTTGCTGTGACCTGTGCGGTCCATTTTTCCTCATTTCATGAGAGAAACCAGAATAGAACCATTAAATTATAATATTAACTGGACCAGAACTATTACCAGATTTCATTTATATCAATCTCATCAGCCAGCTGTGTGGCAACATATATTGTCAGCAACATTTGTGTAACTTAATCCAGGAAAAATTAAATCACCAGCTTCAGCGACTCCCGTGCAATTTGCAGTGCGCAACTACGGCGAGTCTGGGCTGGATTTGGCAAAACTTAATATGACACTGAATCTTATTACTTATTAGTGTGTATTTCCATGGAATGCCTGCGACAACTATTGGGTAAGCGAATATGAATGTGGCCACAAGTATAAAGGATTGAATGAACTGTAAAAGAGTAACATAATTTTCTGTTGTTACCCCTACCATACAAATCTTTTCTTTTGTTCTCATTAACCTGAGAATTTACGGGATAGATTAATTAGGAACTTGTTCTTTGTTTCTTTAATGACTATTCCATACGCTTATTGTTAACTTTTGATCTTTCGGGTTAATTAACGTTTGTTGGGATCTTCTTTTTCTTTTCCTTTACCAGAGGGGAAAACCTATTTGATTAATTTTAATTTTGTCTGTAAACCATGATCTATTGATGTATATGATTTATGTTGTAAAGTTCTAGTGATTAATAAACTTAATAAACCTTAAGTTATTGTGTTGGTCAACCCCTGTCCATATATGTTATCCATAGTTTGTTTTCACGTTTGTGCGTATTTGTCGCAGAATTGTGTGCATGTGGGTGCAGTGTAACTTGTATTTTGTACAAGGAGAGAAAGTGCCTCTGATTTAACTTTAGTCGTCCAGATAGGCTGGATTAGAGAAATTACTCAACCCAGAGACTGTCCTTTCTCTTACACGACTGTGGTAAGTTGGGATTATGTAAATATAGTTATAGGGGACTTAGTGTACTGACTGAGATCAGCTGTGAAGGTATCTGTATCTAATAAGTTTGGTGTGTTACAGATAACCTTACTTGCTACCACATTTAGACCTCAATCAGACTTATTCTTGAATTTTATGATGACTACGTTTAATGTCTAGGGTTATGATAGTGATGTAGTGTAATTCACAACAACCAACAGACAGATAAACACCTAAGTTAAGATCCACAACAAATTGACAACAATATGACAGTCACAAACAACTAACACTCTAAAGATTATCTTATTAAGTCAAGGGTTAAATTTTAACAAATGTATTGAATTTTTTTCAATAAATAGATATCCTGATCCTACTACACAGTGAATCAGGAATCACAATTAAATGTAAACACAATGTTTATGTACAAAATTTTATACAAAGGATCTTTGTCCCGACATATAATATTATTATAATATGAGTGTAATGTTGTGAGGTAGTATTATGAGGCAATACTGGCTATTTGAGCTAGGTTGTTGGTTGTCATCACGACTTCATGTGTTTGTTACTGGTGGAAATAATATTAAAGGATTCACAGATTCTTTTACTTTTTAAAACAATTACTGTCCCTCTTGGACTATTTATGTAAGTTCAATTGAGGTGGGTTATACAAGGGTGAGCTGCTCGTGCTGAAACATTCTTAGCTCATATAGCGGCTGCAGGAAAACTGTATCCTCTGCTCGCTTGCTTCTTAGTTTGCTAGAAAAACCCACAATGGCCGATATCTTGGGCAAGGAGTCTGCTGCCAGAGTTCTGGATCAAGCAAAGCTCAGACCATGTGCTGCTATATTAACATCAGTACCACGGTCCCCGAAATAAGAAGGGTGTGCCTCCTTCTTCATGACTAATATATAATATATTTCCACACTGACGTACAAGACAGTACAAACATAAAGCTCAGAGCTGTAGGCCAACTGCTAGCTTTTCATGTGACAATATACACCAGTATTCCTCTCCCTAATGGTTACAACGCCTCTGCAATTCCAGCGTTAATCCCTTCTATACAATAGGATAGGTGTCATGTTACATATGGCAATCCAATATATCTATCTGTATAGGCAGTTATACTCCTCTCTGACAATCTTTACAAGGTGGAGCAATATCTAGGCTTTGCCTCATGTTTGCTACTGAACCACACACATACAGACATAATTTATCATTTCACATTCACTTTTCATATAAAATATATTAAATATGTCTAGCTTACCACAATTCAAGGAAATATTAAACAAGTAACGTTGACTGGCGATGAATTCTGGCACAATTTTGATCTGCCTTTGTCCAGGCTTTTCCTTTATTAGAAAATTCTTAGCCTGCTCTCAACGCACTTGATTTTCACAAGATTTATTTTCAAAAATGGCAGTGAACTGACGCTTCTATTTGACCATATCTAACGTTCTAACCAATCAGGCCATGTTTACATGAGCCTTTGAAAAAAACTATCCATCCAATAAGTTGCCATTAACAACAATATTTGTATTTGCAGTTAGACCAATAAGGTTTCGCCTTACATTTTACCACAGCCAATCAAATCGTATCTAACTTGTCGGCCTCATTTCCCCCCAAAGCAATGTTTTCCAAACATGCCATAAAAAAAAATAAGCAGATATGATCTTGTGCTGTCAGTCAACCCCACTATAGTATTTTGGCTATAATTTGTTAATTCATAGACTATTTGCGTAACACATAACATATTCTTTGTCAGCAAGTCCTAAGGTACAAGAATATATAAGTTTAATGGGGCTAAGTGGCTTCGTTCAAAATATGTATTTTTCTATGATAGTCGTGTATTTGCTGTTACCACCTGTTCACTTCCATACTATGGGATGTCTTCTGTACTGTCAGACTAATGTCAGGAGCTTAGACATAAAACAGTAGAATGTCAGGTTTCCCAATAAGACTTTAAACCTGTTTTCAAAACCTAACCTCGTATCGTTAGTGTTTTTTATCACTGTTTATTTGAAAAAATCAGGCCTTCATGCGTTTCGCGTGTGATTGGCGTTCACTTTTTAATCGCGAGACGACGTAGTATTATTGCTTCGCTCCGTCTATCCTTTCTCGTCTCTGCTTAGCCCGTCTGTCTTTCTAGGTCAACTTTGTGTGTATAATTTCATTAATGTAGTATTTGTATCTAGGTCATTATGCAGTTTGCATATCAAGGTCTTCTAAGAAATACAGTACCAGTTTTATTTTTAGAAACGACTGTGATTCGCGTGTAGTTTATGCAGACAAAGTAGAAAAAGGAGGGTCTCTTGTTCAGCCATTATGGCGTTATAAAACGGAAGCGCTATTGGGAAAGCACTGGTCTTTCACCATTCTTCTTTCTATTGTATTATTTCGTTCGGCTTTACATTTATGTTCTAATTTATATATGGGTATTTAGAATTTTTCACCACAATGTCTCCCCACTTAAAACAGGCATTATATGTCAGTCTCTAATTCTATATACACATAGATAACTTTCTATCTATGCCTGGTGATTACTTTGATTCTCATCACACGGATGGCGGCTTAGAAAATCAGCACCTAGGTTAGTTTTTCCAGAAATATATTCTATGCAGAACTGAAATGGCTGTAAAAGCAATGACCAGCGGAGTAACCTAGAATTTTCATGCCTAGCTTGTGCTAGAAAAGCCAGGGGTTTGTGATCCGTTTGTAACTTGAATGTCTTCCCATACAGGTAAATATTGAATTTCTTGATCGCCCATATTACAGCAAGACATTCTTTTTCACTAGTTGAATAATTTTTTTCAGCTTTATTCAACTTACGACTAGCATATGCCACTGGGGTTAATTCCCCATCCAGTGAATCTGACTTCTGTAACAGGGTGGCACCCAAACCGATATTACTGGCATCCGTTCTCACAATGAATTCTTGACTTAAGTCAGGTAATTTCAAAATAGGTTTGCTGGTGAGCTTTTCCTTCAATTCTTGGTATGCTAATTCACACTGTGCTGTCCAGGTAATTCGATCTGGATTTCCCTTGCGTGTCAAATCAGTTAACGGTGCACATATGGAATTAAAGTTTTTGATATACTTTTGGTAGAAACCACATAATGAGACAAAAGATCTCACGTCTTTCTTTGTTTGTGGCCTCGGGGCTTTTCTTAGTTTCTCCAAGTTCTTGGGGTCAGGAGTCATGTTTACCTGATGGACTGTGTGTCCCAAGAATTATAATTCTTTACATCCAACGCAACATTTGGTTGGTCGGGCTGTCAAATTCGCTTCTTTAAGTCGATCAAACAACATGTTCAGAGAGTCAATGTGTTCCTCAAATGTTTCTGTCGCTATAAGGATATCATCCATGAAGTTTGTTATACGTGGATTATTCAGAGGATCCAACAATTTTCTCATCATTCTAGAGAAGACACTGGGCGCATTTTTCAATCCAAATGGCAATCTGTTAAATTCATAGTGTTCCTCTGAGGTACTAAAAGCTAGATAAGGTCTAACCTCATGCTTTACTGGAATCTGATAGTAGCCTTTGCTCAGATCCACCTTTGAGAAATATTTAGCTTTATTCAGCCTGGCAAACAGCTGATTTGTATCCGGCAATGGATCCACCTGACCTTCTGTGATAGCATTCAGTCTCCTGTAATCTACACAGAGTCTATGTTCTCCAGAGGGTTTTCTCAAGAGCACCACACTGGAACTATACGAAGATTCACTGTGTGAAATAATTCCTTCCTTCAACAAATATTCTATCTCTTCCTTCAGAGCTTTCTCCTTAGCGAAAGGAATCGAATATGCTTTCATACATACAGGTGTTGGGTCTATAAGTTTCATATCATATTCCAATAAGTTTGTATGCCCCGGACGGTCCGTTAACACCTCTGTATGATCATCTAGAACCTGTTGCACTCTCTCCTTCTGATTTTTAGTTAAATGTGTACTGATTTTCACCTGTGCAGCTGTCTCACAGGGGTGTAATGGATATTCAAATGATGAAAGTGGTTCTTTTTTCATCTCCATGGCAATAGACAAGGTCAGCAAATGTGTCTCTTCCTGATTTTCTCTTTCCAAATATTTCTTCTGGAGATTCACATGATAGATTTTTTCTTTCCCCTTCTTATCTATCTTATAATTTGTTCTAGACACCTTCTCTAGAACTGTATATGGACCTTGCCATCCAATTTGCAACTTATTCTGGCTACCGGGTAGAAGAAGCAGTACCTTCTCTCCCACAGCCAAATCTCTGTTTTTAGATTTCTTGTTGTAATAGGCAGCATGCTTTTTCCTGGCTTGTCTCAAATTTTCATTGGCAAGTTTCCAGCCAGTTTTTAAACGAGTGGTCAGCTCATTCACACATTGGTATGAGGATGTAATATTTTCCTCTGCCTTTTCATCAGTCCACGTTCTTAACAGATTACAAATGGACTTTGAATATTGTTGACCTGTTTTTACAGGTACCGGTATGGTCTCTTCCACTAGAAGCACTGTAGTGATGATTTTTCTTCCCAGAATCATCATTCACAAAACGACCGCTACCAATTCTTTTCTTGGGGCTTTCTCCCCACTTAAAATTCTTTATGAGAGATCTTGGCTCTCTTTTTTCTTCCTCCAGTTCACTTAAGTCCGAGCGAGGGATTTTCGGCTTATCCTGGGGTAAGACATCTCTTTGTACTCTCTGCATAGTGGACATTGTAAAACAGTCGAGTGAAGACTGTCTGTGAAAAGGGGGTTGCCATTCCCCTCTGTCCACTTTATTAAATTTTTTTTCTTTTCAGTGTCAGGCCTAAGTTTGCCCCGTGGAGTGTCTAGGTCCTGATCACTGTTCCCAGTTATGGGTGTTCCCTCATGTAATATGCCACATCTCTCTACAAAATTCTCAATGTCCCATCTTGCCTTGGGCCAATAATAATTTTGAGCTACCTTTTGGATGATGGTACCTATTTTTTCATGGTCCCCATCGTTTCTCACATGTAAGCTCCTTATTAAGTCTGCCCTATACCTTTTAGGAAGTACCAGCTGTCCCTGACCTTTGGATCTAGTTCCGGCCTTCCTGTATATCAGTTTGTTCTTCATATAGAAGTCTCCTTTTCCTGGAGGTGTATGACAATTGGACAATTTCCTAAAACAAGGCTTGAGGGTCTTATCCCCAGCCTGCGCCTTCCTCATCTCATCTGGAGTGGTATTTATCATAATATCCTCCTCCTTTCTAGAGGTCGTCCTGACCTGAAGGGTGGCCATATGCACAGGTTTCCTTCTGCAATGGTCAGTATCATGATTGTCCATCCGACAATTGTTACACCACCTCTTTTTTTGGTTGAAAGATTTTCTGTCATCAAATTTCCTTTCATCGAATTGTGGGGTTTTATTTTTATTATTATACCGTGGACTATCAAACTGGTGCTTACCTTTGTTCTGATCTCTATGATCAAATTTATTAAAGTTTTGTGGTGCCTTAAAATTGTCTACCTGTTTCTTTTTATTACCTGTTACCTCTGCTTGAGCTGCCTGATATCTTTCAGCAACATTTAGTAACTCACCCAGCCTCTCTGCACCTTGTTCGTGAGAAACTTTCTCAGGTCTGGAGCCATGGACTCTCTTAGCTGCTCTATAAGGATCATTTCCTTAAGATCTTGGGTTTTCCCCAGAGCCGTCCATTTCTCCAAGTATGTCTCTAACCGTGCAGGGAACTGATGATATGTCTCACTTGACAGTAGTTTAGCATTCCTGAACTTTTTTCTATAAAATTCTCAATTCTTTTCATTTCTTAGCAACAGAGCCTGCTTTAACATGTCATAATTGTCTTGGTCATCTCTGCTCATCTTGGCAAAAACGTCATAAGCTGTACCATGAAGCCCTTGTGATAACTTTAGACTCCGCCTTTCTCTCTCTAACCCATACGTGGTAGCTAAAAGTTCATATCTATTTAGGTAGCTCTCTATGTCATCGTCTTTATCAATAAAATGGTCTAAATGAAAACTCATAGCTGAGGTTGAGGCTCCCTGACTAGCAGCAGCATCGGAGGTAAAGGAACTGGCACCATTTTCAGGAGCATGGCCTTGAAATTCCAACTCCCTTAGTTGTAACTCGTGCTCCCTCTGTAATCTCTTATCTTCTGCTTCCCTCTCTGCAGCCAATCGCTTGTCTTCCCTTTCAGCAGCCTGTCTCGTTCTTCTCTTTCTGTAGCTTGCCTTCTTTCCTCTCTTTCTGCCTCCAGCTTCTTCTCTTCATACTGGAGCCTTTTAATCTCTTTTTCTGCCTCCAATGCCTTAGCCTCTTTGTCAGCCTCCATCTGCAGCCTCTTAATTTCTTTTTCAGCTTCTAACTTTCTTTCAGCTTCTTTCTCTAATCTTTTTTCTTCGCGTTCAATAAATTTGTCACATTCAGTTGTGACATAAGCAATCATAATTGGCCCGTCCATTCCCAATTCTTTAGCAGCCTGCACAGCAGCAGATCGAAACTTTGCCAGGTCTGCCATTTTCTAACAGGCAAATTTCGACACGGTTTAACTAAACAATTCAATCTATGACTAATTATACTAAGGACAACCACAAGCACTGAGAGCTCAACCTTATTTATTTTCCACCCAAGAATACCTTTTTAATTTTTATTATTCCCTGAAGTGAACTCCCCCCAATATATGTGCTAGGAGAAGGTTCAAAATCCCGGACGAGCCCCCAATATATGTAGTAAGTTGGGATTATGTAAATATAGTTATAGGGGACTTAGTGTACTGACTGAGATCAGCTGTGAAGGTATCTGTATCTAATAAGTTTGGTGTGTTACAGATGACCTTACTTGCTACCACATTTAGACCTCAATCAGACTTATTCTTGAATTTTGTGATGACTATGTTTAATGTCTAGGGTTATGATAGTGATGTAGTGTAATTCACAACAACCAACAGACAGATAAACACCTAAGTTAAGATCCACAACAAATTGACAACAATATGACAGTCACAAACAACTAACACTCTAAAGATTATCTTATTAAGTCAAGGGTTAAATTTTAACAAATGTATTGAATTTTTTTCAATAAATAGATATCCTGATCCTACTACACAGTGAATCAGGAATCACAATCAAATGTAAACACAATGTTTATGTACAAAATTTTATACAAAGGATCTTTGTCCCGACATATAATATTATTATAATATGAGTGTAATGTTGTGAGGTAGTATTATGAGGCAATACTGGCTGTTTGAGCTAGGTTGTTGGTTGTCATCACGACTTCATGTGTTTGTTACTGGTGGAAATAATATTAAAGGATTCACAGATTCTTTTACTTTTTAAAACAATTACTGTCCCTCTTGGACTATTTATGTAAATTCAATTGAGGTGGGTTATACAAGGGTGAGTTGCTCGTGCTGAAACATTCTTAGCTCATATAGCGGCTGCAGGAAAACTGTATCCTCTGCTCGCTTGCTTCTTAGTTTGCTAGAAAAACCCACAATGGCCGATATCTTGGGCAAGGAGTCTGCTGCCAGAGTTCTGGATCAAGCAAAGCTCAGACCATGTGCTGCTATATTAACATCAGTACCACGGTCCCCGAAATAAGAAGGGTGTGCCTCCTTCTTCATAACTAATATATAATATATTTCCACACTGACGTACAAGACAGTACAAACATAAAGTTCAGAGCTGTAGGCCAACTGCTAGCTTTTCATGTGACAATATACACCAGTATTCCTCTCCCTAATGGTTACAACGCCTCTGCAATTCCAGCGTTAATCCCTTCTATACAATAGGATAGGTGTCATGTTACATGTGGCAATCCAATATATATATATCTGTATAGGCAGTTATACTCCTCTCTGACAATCTTTACAAGGTGGAGCAATATCTAGGCTTTGCCTCATGTTTGCTACTGAACCACACACATACAGACATAATTTATCATTTCACATTCACTTTTCATATAAAATATATTAAATATGTCTAGCTTACCACAATTCAAGGAAATATTAAACAAGTAACGTTGACTGGCGATGAATTCTGGCACAATTTTGATCTGCCTTTGTCCAGGCTTTTCCTTTATTAGAAAATTCTTAGCCTGCTCTCAACGCACTTGATTTTCACAAGATTTATTTTCAAAAATGGCAGTGAACTGACGCTTCTATTTGACCATATCTAACGTTCTAACCAATCAGGCCATGTTTACATGAGCCTTTGAAAAAAACTATCCATCCTATAAGTTGCCATAAACAACAATATTTGTATTTGCAGTTAGACCAATAAGGTTTCGCCTTACATTTTACCACAGCCAATCAAATCGTATCTAACTTGTCGGCCTCATTTCCCCAAAGCAGTGTTTTCCAAATATGCCATAAAAAAAATAAGCAGATATGATCTTGTGCTGTCAGTCAACCCCACTATAGTATTTTGGCTATAATTTGTTAATTCATAGACTATTTGCGTAACACATAACATATTCTTTGTCAGCAAGTCCTAAGGTACAAGAATATATAAGTTTAATGGGGCTAAGTGGCTTCGTTCAAAATATGTATTTTTCTATGATAGTCGTGTATTTGCTGTTACCACCTGTTCACTTCCATACTATGGGATGTCTTCTGTACTGTCAGACTAATGTCAGGAGCTTAGACATAAAACAGTAGAATGTCAGGTTTCCCAATAACACTTTAAACCTGTTTTCAAAACCTAACCTCGTATCGTTAGTGTTTTTTTATCACTGTTTATTTGAAAAAATCAGGCCTTCATGCGTTTCGCGTGTGATTGGCGTTCACTTTTTAATCGCGAGACGACGTAGTATTATTGCTTCGCTCCGTCTATCCTTTCTCGTCTCTGCTTAGCCCGTCTGTCTTTCTAGGTCAACTTTGTGTGTATAATTTCATTAATGTAGTATTTGTATCTAGGTCATTATGCAGTTTGCATATCAAGGTCTTCTAAGAAATATAGTACCAGTTTTATTTTTAGAAACGACTGTGATTCGCGTGTAGTTTATGCAGACAAAGTAGAAAAAGGAGGGTCTCTTGTTCAGCCATTATGGCGTTATAAAACGGAAGCGCTATTGGGAAAGCACTGGTCTTTCACCATTCTTCTTTCTATTGTATTATTTCGTTCGGCTTTACATTTATGTTCTAATTTATATATGGGTATTTAGAATTTTTCACCACAACGACCACCTCGTGAGAAAAACTATTTCTTTCACCTAACTCTCACATAGTTATCACTATCACCTCTGCTCAGACAGGACTATAACCATCTATTACCTATCTGATAAAATCTACGGCAGCTTTCAGTTGTTCTTTTGATTGTAAGCAGGTAGTGATCACTTCCAATCTCTGGCCTCCTCTAGACTCCAGCATCCCGGACTATTTGAATGAGCTCCTCCTAACAATGGCATAGTCGATCACTGACTTCTCATTCTTTGATGGTTCACATCTAGTGTTTGCATGTATGCGCTTATGGGGGAACTTTGTGTTTGTAATGATCAGATTGTGCTCACTGCAGAATCTAAGGAGTCGCTTTCCATTGTCATTGAGAGTATCTTCTCCATATCTTCCGATAACTCCACCCCATCTAGCATGGTCATTTTCAACTCTGGCATTGAAATCTCCGAGTATGATAATTTCATCTAGGCAGTCATCCACTGTCCTTTAAAGCAGCTCGAAGAATTCATCCTTGACCTCTCCTCTCTCATCCTCATTTGGCCCATACACTATGACCAGGTTGACTATGGTTTCTCCTTCTTTTAGTTTTACAGCCATAATGCGCTCCGAGACAACGTTCCATCCCTTGATACTATCTTTTTGGTTTTTGCCCACAGTGCAACCCACGCCCCCTTTAGCTCTTTCAGATGTGGGTACACCACTGTAGAGCAGCGTGTTGCCATCGAGATCCATGACTTCTTGTCCTTTTTTCTTTGTTTCCGTTATAGCCAGGATTTCTAGTTTTGCTTTCCTCATCTCTTCCACCAGCTCCTCTTCTTTCCCATTTATACTTCTTGTGTTCCAAGTTCCATAAGTCGTAGTCCGTTCCAGTTTGTCGCCTTTAGAATCAGTCCGGTTTTCTCTCTTGTAGTTCTCATAATCAAAAGTTTAAAGCAAACAGGTGATTGGCCTGTTGTGTCTTTGCATGGTGGAGGGGCTGCCTCCTTACGGTCTCATGCAGGCTGCCCTCCTCCTTTTTTAGCCGGGCTTGGGACCTTCCTATGCGGAGTTACGATGGCGATGATAAGGACACATATTAAGGAAACTGATGGATAGCATTACAAAGCAGTGCTTGTTCTGGAACCCCCAGGGTAAGAGCGCAGAGGTAGACCAAGAAACACATGGAGAAGAGAACCCGAGACAGAAGTGAACATGAAAAATAAAGCATGGAAAAAAACCTGAGCGGATGGCATGTGATAGTGGGACATATAATGTGTTTGTTGAGTGCCTATGCTCCTTGGGGTGCTAAAGGGGATTGATTGATTGATTGATTGATACATGCCAAACTTTCCTGTTCTGTGGCATCCGTTTCCATTTCTTTCCGTGTCTTCTATTTCCTTTTCATGTCTGTAGATTGTCTGTTCTTGACCATTTATAACAATGACATAACGTTTTTGTTTCGTTAACATTTCTTGCAATGGAAATATAAAACATGAGACCTCCCCCCCCCCTTTCCCCAACTATTTGGAGGTTACGCGCTAAACGTTACGTGCTACGATGTTGTAATCAGTCTTTTAATTAAGCTGTTACAAAAATAGCAGTTTGACCGCTCACCGCCAGTAATTCGGTCGTGTCATTTTCAGAACGTTACCACGTATAATTTTAAACTCATAGTACGCTATCAGTTATAATGACAATTGTCTTGATAATTCACTTTCGGTGCAAGAATGAAGCATACAGGGCTGACTAATGTTGGCGCCGGAGTACACTTTGTCAATACTTGACCTCTTGTAGCACGGAAGTGACAATAGGACTTCAACCGCTTTCATAATATCCAACAAACCAATGAATGTGAAAATAATTAAATATATAAATAAAAAATAATATGGTATGAAATCAGTTTTACAAGTAAACGGTACACATGAAACAAGGGACGTTAGGGTTTTACCCTTCGTCAGCCACAGTTACGAACAGGTGACAAGGACAAGAACTACATATAGGTGCTACAAAAATCAACGATGATGAGGAAATCGCCAAATGAGCGATACAAGCAGATGAAATGACGGTGATGAGCGAAACGATAACAGTAATAACGCAAGAAAATCGTAAAACCGGAAAGACGTGTCGAAACAGGAAAGTAAATAATCGACGAAGCGAAGACAGAAATTAACAAAACTATTAAAACAAGTAAAAAATCACTTAGCTGGATCCCAGAAAAAACATTCAAGATGGCTGAAAAAATGAGGCGTCATGCGGAAGTGACGTATGAGCTAGTGACGGCTGAGAAAAGATAATTGAGGAAACGAAACGAACCAAAGCAAAAATAAGGATAGAAAGGAAAATGACGAAAGAAGAAATAAAGTATGAAACAGAGACAGAAGACACCAGAATTATGCAAAATGATGCTGGATATTCAAGCCAGCAGGAGATAAAACGCCCATTTGAAAAATGAGACGATTCTCAAACGAGAAGCGAGTTCGGTCGTCGCCGGCACATGACAGGAGGGCAGTGACATGAATGTCAGACTTACCTGAATGGTCAGGGCTATTGAAGTGAAGGGCCGCCGGTAAATGTTTGTCATGACAGATGTCATTCAAGTGCTCACAAAACCTGTCTGCCAGACGTCTGCCAGTTTCATCAATATAGGTCATGTCACACCTCTTGCAGATGATAGCATAAATCAGGTTTCTGGATTCGCACGTGAAAGACTCCCCAATGGTAAATTTACAATTACGAAAGGAGACTGACTGCGTTTGGAGTACAAAAGGACAGGTCTTACATATGCGGCGTTGGCACGGTTTAGTACCAAAGTAAGAAGGACTAGTTTGTCTCAAGCGACTATGCACAAGAATATCCCTAAAATTCGTATCCCTGCGATATGCCACCAAAGGGGTATCACGAAACAACTCTCTGGTATCATGATCGGAGTGGAGAATAGGCAGATGACGAAACAGAATTTTTCTCACCGCCAAACAGTGAGGGTGAAAAGTTAAGACAAGTTTGAGTCTGCCAGATGTAGTAGTAGGTTTAGCAGTAAGTGCAACCTGACGAGTAACATGACTAATTCGATTAAGGGCATCAGATAAAACTCTTTCAGGATAGTGACGTCGGCGAAAAAAATCGAGCATTTCTTGAGCTCGTTCACGGAAATCATCTTCATCGTGACATATCCGACGTAAGCGTAGAAATTGAGAGTAGGGAATGGAATCTTTACAGCTGAGAGGGTGAGAAGAGGTGTAAAGAAGGAAATCATGAGCATCAGTAGGTTTATAAAAGACAGAGGTAGTAAGGCCAGTAGGAGTAATATTGACAGTAAGGTCAAGGAAGTTAACTGAAGTGGTAGAAATATGAGAAGTGAATTTGATGGCAGGATGGAAATTGCCAACATAGTCAATGAATCTACGGAGGTTAACTTCAGACATGTCTGTGACTCCAATACCGTCGTCGATATAACGACGGTAAAACTCAGGTAATGGTTCATCGTAACTTTGAAGCACCAGATGTTCAAAGTGACCCATGAAGAGGCAAGCATAACTCGGGCCCATTTTGGTACCCATAGCTACGCCACTAATTTGATTAAAGAACTGGCCATTGAATTCAAAAGAGTTGAGAGTGAGAACCAATTCCGCAAGGCGAAGAAGAGAACCTGTGCTAAAAGTAAGGTCAGTGCGTCTGTCGAGAAAAAATTGTAGTGCTTTAAGGCCATCAGAGTGTGGAATGGAAGTATAAAACGAACAAACATCCAGAAGAAAAAGACGGTAAGTATGGTCAGGTGTGAATTGGATGGAATCAAAAGTAGTTATAGCATGGGTGGTGTCCTTCAAAAAAGAAGGTAGATTGGCCACTAAGGGTTGCAAAATACCATCCAGGAAATCAAAGATACGTTCAGTGGGACAAGAGCAGGCTGAGACAATGGGTCGACCCGGATTATCAATTTTGTGAAAATTCTCTGACAATAATTAAGTTCGATCCCCTTTATACTGTCTTACTGAAATGTCTGATACAACGGTGATACAATCCCGCCACGTTTTCTGGGAAATACGGATTGAACAACCATTAAAACAGCGCGCAGGCTTTTCAAGTATTTCATGGCGCACTGACCATTACCTGTAAGTCATGGTAGGTTTGACTGCAAAGGTCCATTTGAAACTCAAATAGAATGGTAAGAAATGAAATGACCGCAAGAGAAATGGTGCAGCAGAAAGAGCCAAACAGAGCTATTTCTCGTCATGTTTTGGCGAGATACCTGCTGGTTCGGAGCGATATTTTTCTAATCAAGTTGTCACTTTAAAATGTTGCTTCTAGTAACGCTGTAATTCAGATGGCTTCTCCTTGAGGATTCGGTGCCTGTCTCCGCAAGCTGTGGCTTGTAGACAGATGCGGAAAGAACCGTAATTAATTTTGATATACCGTGTCAGGATGAGAGATATCTCCTGACTGACTTGTCAATATTCCTGTTTTAGTTATACCGCATTTTATTGGTGATAAATTATGTTGAGGCTTTTTAGAGAATTAACTCCGGTCTCTAGAGGTACTGCTGTACTTTGTTCGCAGCATTAGCGACAGGTCAAAAGATATCATTATCTCTATGATTACAGAATTAGCAGCACGTCTCGCAAAGTTTTTATCCCCAATGCTGACAAATCTCGTCTTTGTATACTAAAAAGTTCAGTAACACACGTTTAGATTGAACTGTGTACAATAGTGTATATGAACTATTAAGGTGTCACCACGGCTAATTGACGTTCTTTTTTTCTCTTCTCTCTTCTAAGTAAAAGCTTACCTTCAGTTCTAGGTGAAATGTTTGTGCCTCATTTCCACTTGTCTAATTTTGTCTAGAAAGAAATGATTTCCGTATATTTTTCAAACAATTGAAGGTAGAAGTAAAGGGATACTCACGTAAAATCAGTCTCAGGTTAAACATACTAACCGGAGATTTCGACTCGAGTAATAGCGGGCGTACGTTAAAAAAAAAAAAAAAAAAATCTCCGGGTTCACATGGCTTCCTCTACAAAGTTCTTCTCCGGGGTCACTTTGACCTCGTCATAATTTTTTTCTTTTGTGTGTTTAAGTTTAGGGCACGTCTAGTCTTTTAGGATAACGGTTTCCTGATGGCATACCTATTTATCTACACTTTCTCGGGTGTTCTGTATAAATCTGCCTCAAACTTCCATGTTTAGTCAAAACTGCGTCACTCTGGTACTGTGTCTATGATACAAGTGCAATATATTACGGTACATGTTTGCGTCTTCTTCTTTTTTTCTTTATTTATTTATTTTTTCAAACTTAATGTCGCATACAAAGAGTCATTTCGGCGATTTAAAAATATTTCGCTCTAATCACTCTAAGACAAAGAGACTAAGAAAGGGACAACTAGTTCTGAAAATGACGAGTTCAAAATAATAACAAAGCATTGCCAAACAAATCTTTTTGTTGTTTCTCTGAGTTTATAAAGAAACAAATAAAGAATGTCGTAACAGGCTACTTAAACGAGGTTTCTTATGGGACCCGCAACCTCATCGTGTGAAACCCATTGCTAATGAAACCACTGCTACAAGAATGTGTTCCCTCAAGTGGACCATTTGCCATTGTGACATCATTCTCCATAAGGACAGAAAAAGACGGCGATAATGATTATTATTATTATTATGATTGCCGAATAAAAATTTAAAAAAGCAATCACAAAATCTCATTTTTTTTTTAAAAGTGGGAATATGCATACCAATGATGTATAATTTCTTCCATTCACGTACACAGGTCTTTGTTCGCATGCGTTAGTTCGTGAATACTAAAGCCGTTGTCAATGACGTTTGTCCGCGCCAACCGGACAAGTAGGAAAATGTCATTAAATGGCAAGTGTATATCAGAAACTTGCCAAAACATGGCGACAATAAATCCTCAAGTCATAACAGGGACGCGAATGACACCAACTCCTATTTAAAACAGGTCTTTGATTCAGTCAGTCTTGTTAAGATATTGATGAAAACGTTGGAGCCCAAGTGAATTAGTGCTCTGGAGACCGAACAATTAAAAACTGAAGGAACTTTAACATAGCGATAACACAAGAGTGTAGAATGATGAGGAATTTCCCATCAAGTGGATTCATGTGGGATAAGTGGTTGATGATCCATCTCATCCTGGGATAAGTGGTTGATGATCCATCTCATCCACATCACAGTGCTTGACAATATGTTAAACAACTCTGCATACTTGAATTTATTTTCCCCATTGCTTAAAAAAACCTGTGTAGTTCCCTATGGTCTCTGAAGAGACATGGAAAGTATAGCACTAATGTGCCCTAATGCCTGTCGTACAAGTTGACTGATGTGAGGGTTGTGCATGGGGCTGGCATTCTCAACATATAAAAACCAATTGTCACAGAAACCACTTCTGCAGGGGCATTTGTTTGCTTGATGCATGCTCTCTGCAAGGGGACCAGCTACAATGGTAGATCCATGCTCCGTTAGGAGCACAAAAGAAGCTAATGAGGGATGACGATGAATAAATAACTTTAAACTAACGATTACGCAAGAGTGTAAAACTAAGAAGGAATGTCCCATCACATGCAGTCACGTGGGATAAGTGGCTGATCTCCCATCTGATCCACACCACGCAGTTTGACAACATACTAACAGCTCTGCATATTTCTCTTTCTTGTCCATATTACTATTTTCCACATTGACTAGACAATGCACAGCATCATGATTTCCTTGTTCGCTCCTTATGGCGCAAGCAGCCACCACCAGTACCAGCTGGTCCCTTTGTAGGAAGCTCGCACTAAAACATTCACGCGCTCTTACAGTGATGGTTGTTGTAGAAGTGTATTTTGTATGATAAGTTTGCCAGCCCAGTGCATATCTCCTTGTTATTCACGTTTTCTGACATGCTTGAGACAACAGTAGGCCTATTATTTTCGTTATCTCCTCAAGGACCTCCGGGGACTACACAGATCAGGTGCTGTTATCTGCTGCTCAACATCGAGTGCTTACATGTCCTTACTCTATTCTGATCCCTCATGTTTCTCTTTTTCAGCTTGTATTATTTTATATCTTTTAATGATCTATCTCTTTCTCTCACAACATTAACATCATCAGTACCCTCATTCCCTCCAACCGTTTCCATTTTTAAAATGTTTAATACAAAATCTAACACTGCCACCATCATTGTATATCACTACCATTACCTATACCACGGCAAGATGAAGAGAGGAGAAAACGTCGAAAGTAACACCAGGAAAATAAGCAGCTGAGGGCTGTCACCTCAGGGGCGAACTCCCATAGTCAGTTATGACTGAAGGGGCTATTATTATTATCATATATACCATCATTCACTGACACTGATTCTTCGCTGCAGCTTCTGCGCAAATTTTTTTTATAATCGTAAATTTACTAGGGACGGCGCAGGCAGCAAGGAAGGGAACTGATTACCCCACCTGTCGAAGCTGGAGTTTCTAACGCTTCACTCCCATAAAGCAGTATCTGCTTTGTGACTACCTTTCACTATCTCCAAAACACCTGAGTCACCTTTGTGCAATATACCTGTTTTTAAAAACACGCCCATATACGGCATTAAGTCGGTTAATGATGACGTGCCAATGACTTCTTTGGATGGGTGTGAACAAAAATCGAAAAAAGGTGATTCGTCTTACGAGGACAAAAGACAAAGAAAATAGCCAACGTTACAGCCACAAGGCCTTCGTCAGGGACAGGAAAGAAAGTGAAGGCTAGATAGGACACATAAGAACCTAAATAAATATAAAAATAAAACCTAGGTACTTCCATAAAGGCATCGAAGTCCTAAAACTTTTGCTGCCCGCGAACGGACGAGCTTGTCCGGAAAAGCCTACGGAAGTACCTAGGTTTTATTTTTATATTTATTTAGGTTCTTATGTGTCCTACCTAGCCTTCACTTTCTTTCCTTTCCCCGACGAAAGCCTTGTGACCGTAACGTTGGCTATTTTCTTTGTCTTTTGTCCTCGTAAGACGAATCACCTTTTTTCGATTTTTGTTCACACCCATCCATTGTACTCTGTCGTAAATTTATTTTGAGAGAAAAGAGTCGTAGAAATAGTGGTCCGGTTTAGAGTGGAAAATGATGATGGTAAGCTCAGTGATCGAAAATGTAGAGATTTAATAGTTGCTTCACAGCGTGCTGGAGGAGAGTAAAGACAGACTTATTTACGACAAATCGTGTCTCTCAATCTTCTCTTTCACTCTCCTGGTCAAACAATTATTTGCCAGTTTTCCAGACTCGCATCTGCGCGCTCACCGATTTGGTGTTTTCAAACACACACACGACGTTGATACAAACTATAATAAACGAATAGGGGAAATGTTGGGCTTTGGGTATATCCAACACACAGAACTAAATGAGTTTAGGTGATTTTATTCACTTTAAACATCAATCACTAAAAATATCAGATATTACATAAATTATCATAAGTACACAAATGCAAATAACAAGTTTGGGAGGGGGTGAAGAAGATTGGTATCGACTAAGCCCTTCCCGCTCATTAGACAAAGACAAACCCAGTCCAGAGATAGATAATATCAGGAACACGGGTACGTTAACCTAACAGTAAAGTTAATTACTCTGAAAGAGGTGTTACCAAGTTAGGTATAAGTGATAGAAAAAAAAAAACCTGTTCTTCCCAGCTGTTCTTCCCTTTACTAAGCAAATGGAAAGGAGGTGGTTTTAAACAGAGTTAACAAATTATCAACTATCCCACTTAAAGGAACAATGTAGGGTATACAGAAAACATATATGTTACCAGGTAAGCAAGTTAACAAAATGGTCACACAAAAGAATTAATTTCCTGTCATTCATACACGCGCTAGCAAAGGCCTTCACTCATCTTGCTCTCACTTACCGATTGTGAAAAAATCTTGCACTCCATAGAATAACACAGCAGCAGTTACACCTCAACTAAATGTATGAGTGTTTGTTCAAGTTCTAGCCCCAGATTATCGGGTAGGCGGTCAGCACATAAAAGGGTCCCGTAATCGCTGGAAAATGAATCTGTAGTTGTGTCTCTTTTCTTAATAACAGTTTCTATGGGAGGGCACGGTCTCTGATACCGGGGTGAGGATGGTGTGGTCTATTTGACTATGCCGCGGATAATAAAATTCTTACGCGTGCTGGTACACTTTATCCGTGAGGTATGGTTTAAGTCCAGTGAGAAAACTAGTCACATCACTGTTCAGGAAATTATGAATTATCTCTCTGTGTCAGTAAACTAACAAAGCTCGGGCCAGTGTTCTTCTTCCCGTTACGACTTAAGTTGTTTGATGGTGCGTTAAATTTGTCTTTGGGTGTGCTTTCTTTGCTATAAGTTAGATAGCGGAATTCCAAACATAGAATCGCCTCAAAGATTAAAAAATTTACACAGTCTCAACAAGTTCTGCGTCAGGGGAACTCTACACACTGTTTATGCTTTGCTTTGCTTAGATTGATTTCTTTATTGCTTTCTTAATGCTGGGATCGCACAGGTTACGATCACTCTGTATGAAAGAAAAAAAAAGACATGTAATATACCGAAAACAAATAACCTTCTAAAGCGCGATGAATTTCCCGTTAAGCCTATTATATATATGCTCGCGTATTTAATTATGTATTTAATAAACACTGCGCGAGTTCTAGTGGTTAAAAAACACACATCTATAAAACTAGGACTTAACTGAATTTATTAATTATAAATTCCTTCGCGACTTTAAAAGTTAATTTAAGCATCTATTATCTTTTGAAATAATATAATAGATAGATCATTATATTTAAAACTGGAACTCTTGAGATGGTTTAATTAAAAGATTTTAAATTAACACAGAATCCCTTTAAATAGAATGACTGAGCTAGACCACTGATCACTTTACACAATATATATTACCGCTTTGCACAGAATTAGAAATCACTGCAAATATATATAAAATCCAGGGGAAAATCTATAACAAGATTTCAATAAAGCTAGTGCTTCTGTAAAGGTCTGGCCAGCGAGTGATAACGTGTCTAGTTCTACATGGTCTATTTAGCTAAAATGAAATGTAAGTTGAGTGGGACATGATAAACTTGACAACTTATTTGATCTCACGAACTTTTGGGGATCTGACCGCCAAATCAAGAGATGAAGCCGCCCCCTGGTCTTCGTATCCGCTCGCTGCTGCCCGTTTCGCTTTCCCCCGTTCGCTCGGTTTCGATTGACACCGAGACGCGAAATTAGCGGCAAGCAACTGCGTCTCGTATCAGGGAAAACTACTGTCTTTGATAGCGCCGATAGTCTCCCCTCAGATCCCTCGGTCTGTCTCTTTGATCTCGTGCCGCCTACTAAATGAGTCCCAGTGGAATGAGTTCTGGCAAACGAAAAGTTACAACAAATGTTCAGGGGTTCTAATGTTATGAAAGCTAAAGGTCCCTTTAAATCATCCATCATATCAGGGAAAATTCACTAGTCAAACTAGACGTACGTCACAATCGTCCCCACTTTTAGACATGAAACCATTTTTCATGTTTTCATTTTTGACAATGGAGGTGACCTGATTGGTGATTTTAGGATGAGTGGTATCTTCAGTTTGCTCTTCTTCCTCTGTAGACCAGTTTCTACTCAGGAAATCAGCCCCGACATTCTGTCTTCCCGGAATATATTCCACTTTGAAAGAATAGACGCTTAGAAGGAGGGCCCAACGCATGATCCTAGCGTTAAATTCTTTATTGGCACCAAGAAATGCTAACGGAGCGTGGTCTGTTTGCACCGTGAACGATGTACCATAAAGAAACTCATGATGGCGTCTGATACCGTCAATCAGAGCAAGACATTCCCTTTCAACTACGCTGTAGTTCCGTTCCGCTTTATTTAATTTCCGACTGCCATAGGCAACTGGAAATAGCATGTTCAGGTCGCTGTCATCGGCTTGAAGCAGTGTTGACCCGATGCCCTGACCTGACGCGTCGACTCTCAGTACAAAAGGTTTCTTGAGGTCAGGCAGAGGTGCCGTCAGTCCGTTGAAGTTCTGGATGTACTTCTGATAGTATGCACATAGCGATATGAAGGAACGTACGTCTTTCTTCGTTCGGGGTCTTTTTGCTGCAGCTATTTTCTCCACGTTCTTCTTAATAGGCCAACTGCATCCGTGAGAAATAGTGTGCCCCAGGAAGTCTAACTGTTCAAACCCGATGAGACATTTGCTAGGTCTGGCTGTGAGACCCGTTTCCTGTAGTCTCCTGAGGAGCATAGCAACCGTAGCAATATGTTCTTCATAGGTTTCCGATGCAATTAAGATGTCATCCATGAAATTATGGATATGGGGACTTTGCAAAGGTTGTAGAAGCTTCCTCATCATCCTGGTGAACACTCCTGGTGCATTATGCAAACCGAACGGCATCACGTTAAATGTGTAATGTCCTTCACTAGTGCTGAAAGCTAACAAAGGTTTAATTTCCTCCTTGACTGGTATTTGATAATAACCTTTGCTGAGGTCAATCTTGGAGAAGATCTTAGCTTTGCTGAGCTTGGTGAACAACTCAGAAACAGTTTGGAGAGGTTCGGGCTGGAATTCCGTTACAGCGTTTAGCAACCTGTAATCAATGCACAGCCGAACTTCCTTATTGGGCTTCTGCAACAGCACTACGCTCGAGCTGTAAGGAGATGTAGACTCACTGATAATTCCTGCCTGACGCAGCTTGTCTATTTCTCCGCGAAGTGCATCAGCTTTAGCGTACGGGATGGGGTAAACTCTGGTTTGAACAGGGGGTCTCGTTTGTTAATTTCATATCAAATTCAATGAGTTTTGTTCGACCAGGTACATCCGTTAAGACTGCACTGTACTGTTTTAGTAGAGCCCTGGTTTCTGTTTGTTGTTCTGGTGAGAGATTGTCGCCGAACTTGACATCTTTAAAGGATTCTGTGGGTTGCAATGGATACTCCATGCAACCATCATCATCTTCCTCGTCTTCCGTTGCTATGGCGACAGCCAGGAGATGCTCGGAGGATGGCACCGGTCTTTCCAAATATTTCTTTAGCAGATTTATGTGGAAGACCTTCTCCTTTCCTTTGATGGAGATCTTGTAGTTGGTACGTGAGATCTTTTTAAGGACGGTAAACGGTCCTTGCCATCCGATGCGAAGTTTATTGCTTCCGGTTGGAAGTAGCAATAGGACTTTCTCCCCTGGTTGTAGTTCTCTCTCTTTTGCAGCTTTGTTATATCTTTTAGTAATTTTAGCGCGGGCTTTCTTAAGGTTGGTAGTAGCTAGATCCCATCCTAGCTTTAGCCTTTCCTTAAGCTCAGATACATACTTGCTTGCAGAGACGACTGTCTCGTCAGCCTTCTGGTCTGTCAGGGACCGAAGTAAGGCTTCTAGTGGCCCCTTAATAGGTCTGCCAAATAAAAGTGTAGCTGGCGCAAAACCCGTAGACGCTTGGGGTACCTCTCGCTAGGCGAATAAGGCAGCCGATATATATTGGTCCCAGTCTTCCGGTTTCTCCTGACCCAGCTTACGTAACATCATGGTGAGGGTACCGTTAAAACGTTCCACGAGCCCATTTCCGGCCGGATGGTAGGGACTTGTGTGGATATGTTTGGCCCTCAAGATCTTAAAGATCTCCTCCATTAACAGGCTACGGAATTGGGATCCATTGTCCGTCAAAACTTGTTGAGGGAATCCCAACCGTGTAAAAATTTGCACAAGGGCTTCTGCGACATGCTTGGAATTAGTGCATGGTAGCGGTACGGCTTCGGCCCACATAGTGCAAGTGTCAACTAAGGTCAGGATGAACCTGTTCCTTCTTTTGGTCTTTTCCAGAGGACCAATAATGTCGACAGCAACCCGTTCAAATGGAGTCCCTACTATTGGCATTTGCCCCATAGGTACTGGGGGGTGTCAAGTGCTTGGGTGCTACCCGTTGGCACTGGGCGCAGGATTTCACATACCTGACAATGTCAGAGTTCATTCCTGGCCACCAATAGTGGTTTTTTATTCGCTGAATAGTGGCGTTTTGTCCCATGTGTCCGCTAAAGGGAAGAGAGTGCCCCATTTCTAAGATCTGGTTTCTGTACTGCGTCGGTACAAGGAGCTGGTTATTCCCCGTGTCCGGGTTGCCCGTTCTACGATACAATACACCATCCTTAGAAAAGATGTCTCCGTTGTGTCTGGGGTCCTTAGCCATGGGCAGTTTTTTAAAGCAGGGCGCCAGAGTAGGGTCCTTCTGTTGCGCCTCCTTCAGTTCATTCGGCAACAAGTTTGGCGCAGGCTCCCTCTCCTTCTTGGCTTGCCCTCTTGTGGTTACCGCTGCCACAATCGGCTCCTTAGGTCTCCCAATGAACACATATCTACATCCCAGGATAACTGGGTAGATCGGATCATCCATTATGGCCGCTTTAATAACTCCTCTGACAAAGTCAGAGTGTATTTCTACCAGTGCGATAGGAAGCGTCCTGGGTGCATCACTCCTGAAAACTCCACTAAGTTTGACGGTTTCCTCTGTCTCCTGACCGGGTTTGACTAGGTGCCTAGCGACAATACAATCAAAACTTAATCCAGTGTCAAAAAGACAAGTAGTGGAGGTACCGTTCAAAATTACAGTTCCTCGAGTTGAGGGTCGGTCCCCCTCAGGTTGAGAATCACTGACATTGACTCTACCTTTCGAGGCTGTATGCAAACATCCAATGCGGCTTGCACCGGTTTGTTTGCCCTGATCAGACGTTCCTGGTGTAGGGGTCTTCCCTTTTCCTTGACCTTGGTGGCCGCGCTGCCACGTAGGCTTGTTGGGTTGATCAGAATTTTTGTTGGGGGGGTATCGGGTTTTGTAGAATTTCGATTTTTCCTGGGGAGGTTTCTGGGTATTGTTATCTCGTTGGTTATAATGTTGAGAGGAAGTGGAAGAATAGGATGCCTGTTCTAGATTCTGTTTTCGAGATGGCTCATCGGTGGGTTTACGTTTAGTGCTGGGAAGTTCGGCCATTGCATTGCTATAGCGTTCGGCTTTATTGAGTATGTCTTCAAGCCTGACTGCCCCCTGTTCAGCCAAAAATCTACGAGTTTCATTCGACAAAGTGGATTTTATCTGCTCCACAAGAACAAGTTCGAGGAGTCCCTCATATGAAAGAGGTAGGTCAGATAATTCAATGCACTTTGTCAGATAACCCGTGAGACGTGAAGAGAACTGGGGAAATGTTTCCGTGCTCTCTTTTCGGCTGTTTCTGAACAACTGCAGAAACTTTCGGGCAGTCATCTCAAACTGCTGTAGTAAGGCCTTTTTTCAACAATTCGTAATCATGTTGATTCGGTCCCAGCTTTGTGTACACGTCATAAGCATTGCCTTTCAGTGACGTTGAAAGTTTGAGCGCCCAGCGGGTACTCTCTAACCCATAAAGATTCGCGAGTCTCTCGAATTTTTCTAGGTAGCTGTCAATTTTTTCGTTAGGGCTAGGAAAAGATTCTAAAGAAAACGACATAGCAGTTAATTGGGCAGATTGAGTACTGGAGAGGTCCATTGATTGAGACTGGGGCGAAGACGGCTCTCCGTTAGTCGAAGTAGAGGCGCCCCGACTCTCTAGAGCCTTAAGCGCCAGTTGATGCTGTCTTTTCTTGTCTCTCTCTCTCTCTCTGCGAGTTTCCATCTCTGCTTCAATTTTCTTCTGTTCCAAAAGACGTTCTTCCGCTTCTTTCTTATCTGCCCTCTCCTGGGCTTCTCTCCTCTCTGTTCTTTCTTTCTCTTCCTTCCACTCAGCTTCTGCTCTCTGTTGCTCCGCCTTCCTCTCAGCTTCGGCTCTCTGTTGCTCCGCGTCATATATTTCCAATTCCTGGTTAATAAACGCGTTTGCAGCTTCTGCATCTAATCCTACCTCTTTCGCTTCCAACCTCAAGATGGACCTCATCTTTATCCTCTCTGCCATTGTTAAAGAATAAGATGAAGTATGCTTAGAGAACTAGTAAGAAGAAACGCGAAAGGGAGGAACTCTGAACCGCTACGAGAAAAAAAAAACACAAGTACAAATTTACCTGTGTTACCTCCTACCTGTACTGTGCAAACTTATCGCTGCTATTATCTGGCAATTAAGGCTCTAAACGCAAGCGACTATGCCACTAAATGGTAAGTTACACTGGAAAAGAATCTACTTTTACTAACAGTAGAGAAAAATTTATATTAAAACAATTTAAAAGGAAAAAAAAATTTCCCCTAAATTTTAAATCTCTGACAACAAACTCCGTCCCTAAAGTCAATTATTGAGATGAGACGTTGTTAACTTAATTTTTCAAAATCAGAACAATCCGTCTTTAGCTAAGCTCAACTCTTTTTGACTTCAAAAACCTTAGTGACTGTAAAACAATCACGCAATCCCAGCAACTTTTATAAAGAAAGAAATATAATTATCTCCGCCAGAGGATAATAAAATAGCAAATATATTTGTTTATCTGTACTTTCTACTGCTGTGGAGAGAAAACAACCTGTAAATATGCTGTGTGGACAACCCAAATACTTAAAGAACGTTTGTCTAGGGGTGTAATTATTTATTTATTTCCCTAATTCACAAAGACAAATCATTCACACTCTACCTAGTTAGACCCAAACTAAATCAGACTCAAAATATCTTTAACCCGGCTATGCGATTGCCTCAAATGTAGCTCAAGATCCCAGAACCAGCCCACAAATATGTGTGCATCAAATGTATCTCAAAATTATCCCAGACGAGCCGGCCAAATATTGTCGTAAATTTATTTTGAGAGAAAAGAGTCGTAGAAATAGTGGTCCGGTTTAGAGTGGAAAATGATGATGGTAAGCTCAGTGATCGAAAATGTAGAGATTTAATAGTTGCTTCACAGCGTGCTGGAGGAGAGTAAAGACAGACTTATTTACGACAAATCGTGTCTCTCAATCTTCTCTTTCACTCTCCTGGTCAAACAATTATTTGCCAGTTTTCCAGACTCGCATCTGCGCGCTCACCGATTTGGTGTTTTCAAACACACACACACACGACGTTGATACAAACTATATTAAACGAATAGGGGAAATGTTGGGCTTTGGGTATATCCAACACACAGAACTAAATGAGTTTAGGTGATTTTATTCACTTTAAACATCAATCACTAAAAATATCAGATATTACATAAATTATCATAAGTACACAAATGCAAATAACAAGTTTGGGAGGGGGTGAAGAAGATTGGTATCGACTAAGCCCTTCCCGCTCATTAGACAAAGACAAACCCAGTCCAGAGATAGATAATATCAGGAACACGGGTACGTTAACCTAACAGTAAAGTTAATTACTCTGAAAGAGGTGTTACCAAGTTAGGTATAAGTGATAGAAAAAAAAAACCTGTTCTTCCCAGCTGTTCTTCCCTTTACTAAGCAAATGGAAAGGAGGTGGTTTTAAACAGAGTTAACAAATTATCAACTATCCCACTTAAAGGAACAATGTAGGGTATACAGAAAAGATATATGTTACCAGGTAAGCAAGTTAACAAAATGGTCACACAAAAGAATTAATTTCCTGTCATTCATACACGCGCTAGCAAAGGCCTTCACTTATCTTGCTCTCACTTACCGATTGTGAAAAAATCTTGCACTCCATAGAATAACACAACAGCAGTTACACCTCAACTAAATGTATGAGTGTTTGTTCAAGTTCTAGCCCCAGATTATCGGGTAGGCGGTCAGCACATAAAAGGGTCCCGTAATCGCTGGAAAATGAATCTGTAGTTGTGTCTCTTTTCTTAATAACAGTTTCTATGGGAGGGCACGGTCTCTGATACCGGGGTGAGGATGGTGTGGTCTATTTGACTATGCCGTGGATAATAAAATTCTTACGCGTGCTGGTACACTTTATCCGTGAGGTATGGTTTAAGTCCAGTGAGAAAACTAGTCACATCACTGTTCAGGAAATTATGAATTATCTCTCTGTGTCAGTAAACTAACAAAGCTCGGGCCAGTGTTCTTCTTCCCGTTACGACTTAAGTTGTTTGATGGTGCGTTAAATTTGTCTTTGGGTGTGCTTTCTTTGCTATAAGTTAGATAGCGGAATTCCAAACATAGAATCGCCTCAAAGATTAAAAATTTACACAGTCTCAACAAGTTCTGCGTCAGGGGAACTCTACACACTGTTTATGCTTTGCTTTGCTTAGATTGATTTCTTTATTGCTTTCTTAATGCTGGGATCGCACAGGTTACGATCACTCTGTATGAAAGAAAAAAAAGACATGTAATATACCGAAAACAAATAACCTTCTAAAGCGCGATGAATTTCCCGTTAAGCCTATTATATATATGCTCGCGTATTTAATTATGTATTTAATAAACACTGCGCGAGTTCTAGTGGTTAAAAACACACATCTATAAAACTAGGACTTAACTGAATTTATTAATTATAAATTCCTTCGCGACTTTAAAAGTTAATTTAAGCATCTATTATCTTTTGAAATAATATAATAGATAGATCATTATATTTAAAACTGGAACTCTTGAGATGGTTTTAATTAAATAGATTTAAATTAACACAGAATCCCTTTAAATAGAATGACTGAGCTAGACCACTGATCACTTTACACAATATATATTACCGCTTTGCACAGAATTAGAAATCACTGCAAATATATATAAAATCCAGGGGAAAATCTATAACAAGATTTCAATAAAGCTAGTGCTTCTGTAAAGGTCTGGCCAGCGAGTGATAACGTGTCTAGTTCTACATGGTCTATTTAGCTAAAATGAAATGTAAGTTGAGTGGGACATGATAAACTTGACAACTTATTTGATCTCACGAACTTTTGGGGATCTGACCGCCAAATCAAGAGATGAAGCAGCCCCCTGGTCTTCGTATCCGCTCGCTGCTGCCCGTTTCGCTTTCCCCCGTTCGCTCGGTTTCGATTGACACCGAGACGCGAAATTAGCGGCAAGCAACTGCGTCTCGTATCAGGGAAAACTACTGTCTTAGATAGCGCCGATAGTCTCCCCTCAGATCCCTCGGTCTGTCTCTTTGATCTCGTGCCGCCTACTAAATGAGTCCCGGTGGAATGAGTTCTGGCAAACGAAAAGTTACAACAAATGTTCAGGGGTTCTAATGTTATGAAAAGCTAAAGGTCCCTTTAAATCATCCATCATATCAGGGAAAATTCACTAGTCAAACTAGACGTACGTCACATACTCCACGTCTTACCGCAGTTCACCTCAACCTCCTCAATGACTTCTTTAAATGTGAAGTCAGTCCTATTGTATGGCTCTGAGACATGGAGAACAACACTTAAACTAGTCATCAATGTTAGGAGGTAGAGCTGTCAACGTAAAGGGCACAAGCAACTGTAGTGGATGAATAGTTGGTGCAATACGAAACCACTTGACATCTGCACTCATATACCACGTAGACATCACAAACCTAGTTTTCCACTGTCGGACTAACTTTCTGCGCAATAGACACCTTCGCGACTTTTATGCCCACTCTCTGTGGCATCGTAACTGGTCGTTGAACGCAATCTGTCAGGTACTGTACGTTATAATATTCTTCCTCGTGTTTTACGTCATGGCTCTGATTGTCGTAGTTTGTGTTATGACTACTCATATTTCACAAATGTGACAGCTGATGTTAACGGGGTTAATCAGAGTTCTGCAATGTCACTGACTGTTAAAATCTTTCATTATAGCACGTTTCACTAGCTTTGCCCAACTTCAAAATGCTATATCTCAGCGAATATATAACGCATATAAATGAAATTTTGTGTGTGAATTTGAAATGGTATAGACCCTATGAATTAAATTTTTCATTTAAATGCAGCCATTGGTTTCAATTTTCGTTTCTTTGCGATATAATACCAAAAGTCAACTTGCCAACACACATCACACACACACATTTTAAAATGTCTACAGTAAATTATACGACCTCATTTGCACATGATTGGTTTATCAAACAATCAGCATGATTTTAGCGTGAAATTGCACTTCTTGAACATAAAACAGTTTATATCCGGTGTTACTCACACATTGTCAATCAGGGTTGTGTCTACATAAAGTATTGTGTGGTTAAGTAGGAAAAATGAGTCTGCAGGTACATTTTATGACATTACAGCAAATCACAAATAGGAATTTTAAGTGTTACTGCAATGAAGCTAGTCGAGGAAAACTATATCATTCTATTTCAAACCCACAAAACAGGACTATTCATGCCTTGGAGATAAGCAAACGATCATTGCACCGCTGGATAGTGACATATGAAATTTCTAATTCCAGTGTTTCACACAAGAAAATTAGGCCAAGAGTGGTGGATAATTTTGACAGAGAATTGATCCGCAGAGAAATTTGCAACATGTGTCACAATAATGAGGCAGTGACTTTAAGGAAATTGAAAATTTGGTTAAGGAAAAAAAATGACATTGATATTTCCAAATCTACGCTATGGAGGACTATTAGGAGTTTGGGATTCACTTTTAGAAAATATGTTGGTGGTAGAAACCTTATTTGTGAGAAGCCTCATATAGTTGCAATGAGAAGCAAATATTTACGCGAGGTTAGAGAAATGAGAAGAGATTGTTATGATTGTGTGTATTTAGATGAAACTTGGATCAATGCGCACCATAGTAGTGAACGAGAATGGCAATCATCTGATGGAACAACTAAGAGACTAGTACCAAGCAGCAAAGGACAGCGCCTAATAATTGCACTTGCAAGAAACAGCCATCATGGGCTTCTAAATAATACTGAACTCATATTTGTTTCAAAATCCACAGATAATAGGGATTATCATACAGAGGTGAATGGCAAGATATTTCAAGATTGGATTGTGAATCATGTACTTCCTTCCTTGGATAGACCGTCGTGTTTGATAGTGGACAATGCTTCATATCACAACGTTGTGGCAACAGAAGATAAAGTTCCTAATTCATCAAGTACTAAAGATGTAATAGAGATTTGGCTGACCAAAAACGACATTCCATTCAACGAAATGTCCCTGAAGCCTGAATTACTTGGAATTGTAAAAAAGACACAGCATAGAAAGATATTTCACATGAACATGGTCACAGATGTTTAAGATTGCCTCCTTACCATTCTCACTTAAACCCAATAGAATTAGTCTGCGCTAAAATTAAAGAACAGGTAGCAACAGAAAATAGAACGTTCAAATTAAAAGATGTTGAAATACTTACAAAAGCCGCCATCTCCAATATAGCCAGGGATTATTGGAAGAAATGTGAGAACCATGTGTTACAAGTGGAAGAGGAATATTGGAAGAATAATGGTTTGTCCTACATTCAGCCGAGATTGATTATCAATTTCTCAGAGACATCTGATTATGATTCGGATGAAGTTTAATTTCTTTAAAGATGACCTTACCGTTATTTACAAGCACATTAGAGGAGCAGCGTTCCATTATGATATTTATGAACCGCAAAGAGGTGATACCTATTGAAATAATTAGATCAATGAAGGTCCAGTTTGGTAGCGCATTATATGTCAATGACAAACAATGTCACGAGTATCTCGCATGCAGATCATTTAAGATATCATCTTCAACAGGTATTCATATGCAAACGTGATGGCCACATTATTGTAATAGTAGACACGCCTATGCCTAATCAATTCACAGAATCTGTGACTGAAGTGGTAAAATTTCTTTTCTCGATACACAATAATTAGTATGCCGACAAAGATCAAAGGATTTCATCCGTTTATGGGAACTGGACAAGATGCACAGATATAAAGTATGTATTTGTTGGGTCTAACCCAATATAACATCGTATGAAAAAAATGGCATTAATACGTTCGACGGTTAATCAGATAATTATATTTCTTTGAGGGCATAGCTAATGAAACGTGCTATAGTAATTCAGTTTAGACTTGAGATTTCATCATGTTCGTTGTCGCTCTCAAAGGAGAATTGAGCGAAGGCCCGGGGCGAGTGATGTGACATACACGCTCTTCTAGCTGTGAAAGTTAAACTCTACTGGAAAATTAAGTCCGTTTCATGAGTAAAACTGCAGATCAGTTGTTGCTTACACACACACACACACACACACACACACACACACACACACACACACACACACACACACACACACACACACACACACACACACACACACACACACACACACACACACACACACACACACACACACACACACACACACACACACACACACACACACACACACACACACACACACACACACACACACACACACACACACACACACACACACACACACACACACACACACACACACACACACACCCACACACACACACACACACACACACTCACACACACACTCACACACACACACACAAAAACCACACAATAAATAAACATAATTCTTAAAATGTCACACTTTAGTGTTTCTTGTGTAAAATTTACTTAGCGGCCGAAGGCTAATTGTGTGACAACTGAAGAAAAGTCCACTATGTTGTCGAAAATTTTTTTCTGCACACTCTTGCCTTTAGTGCCCAGGGCGGTCGCCTTAATAGCCCTGCCTTGAGGCTGGCTCTGTCTGGAGCAACATGTGGTTGAACGCAGGAAGCCAACAGAAAAGCTTGTATACGTTGTTGCAGCCGTAGTTTCTGTAGCGTTTTTGGTTTACATGATTATCTTTATAACCCCATTCACAACCTCATATTACGGAGCAGTAGCCTTAATATTTCTTTGTTGCCTCCAGAACTACTCGGGGTTAGACTCTTCACAAAGTGCAAATTAATGTGGATGCGATTATTTTCCTAATTGGCCCGCCTTTGTCAAATATAGGAGCCGCGGTAGCGCAGTGCCTAGTGCAATGGCTTCCTAGCTCGGTGATCCATGGTTCAATCCCTAGTTGAGATTATATTTTTTAGACCGCAAACGGATGCGGGTCGACCCAGCCTCATGACTTGGGTACCAGTACAACTCTGGAGAGATTAGGGCGCCCGGCGTAATGCTGGCCACATCACCACTAGTGTGCCGATGGTCAAGAAAATATGGGCCTAACACCATATTCCCAATATGCCTCAATGGGCGTGTAACGGGATCCCCTTTACCCTTTTTACAAGATTCCACAAAGCAAGATTACCATTATTTTTTTGTGTCATTCAACAGTCACGGATGAAAATAAAGAAAAGCAATCCTGGACATAAAAGAATGGTTAGTTGTACACTGGTTGCTGAGTACGTCCCGTGATGCAGAATCGTATGGGCTCTGAATATTGAAGACGAAGAAGAAATTATATGTTACTGTGTATGTTACATATTATACTGTCTACTATATATTACAATTTTATGAATTTTATAGAACGCATGACAAAGTCGATGTGGACGAATGAATAACAGATGACATCAAAAGTGTCTAGCTAAGACCCTTGACTTTCTGTAGATTTGACCATCATCATCAGCTGAAATCTTCACAACGAAGGTCGACTACAATGGATCTCCAACGTCTTCTGTCTCCTGTCTGAACCATGGACAGTGAAAGACTCTTTCTTGTGCAGTCTCTTGATGTTATCTTCCTACTTATAGAGCTGATTTCCTCTTGCACGTTTGCCTTCAACGTTTCCTTTCATTATGGTATACGGCAAAGAGTTATGTCTTTTTATATGATCAAAATACTTCAGCTGTCTAATTTTGATCTCCTTCATTAATTCTCTTCTCATTCCTATGTTTTCTGGACCTCATTATTTGTATTCTTATCTTTCCATGAGACGTGCCCGATTCTTTTATATATCCACATCTCAAGAGCCTCAATTTTTTCTTCCAATTGACCACTGAGGTTTTAATAAGAAACTACCGCAAGCCAACCGATGTATCAAGGTTTTAGAAGTTATCGCCATCGTCTAGATACTGCTGTTGTTGTCGTTGTTTCTCCTTCGTGTTGCCACTTCCTTCTCTTTTCTTGTACTTCTTTTTCTTTATACACTAATTCTTTCACTTCTTCTATTTCTTCTTTATTTTCTTCTTTGTCTTTTGTCGTGTAATATGCTTCTAGTTTTATTCTTTTTATTGTCTCTGTTTCCCTTCTTATACTTTATCTTTTTTTCTGTTCCACTATCTTCTCTTTCTGCTATTGGTTTTTGCCTCTTCCGTCAGTATTCCTTTTTTTTTTTTTGTTATTCTTGGTTTAAAAAAAACAAACAAAAAAACTCCGTGCTACAAACGTTTTTGTTATTCACTCGACAATGTGCTTTTAAAAATCAATTTCTCATCAATATTGTGTAAGAAAATAAATATAACCGTTTCACCAGTAATATACAAACAATTAATTTTAATTAGAGCACATCTGAAACATAATTATGATCTTCAGAATCAGCTACAGCCAAAAAATGAGCAACGGTAACATTAGAACTCATTAACTTTCGAACATTGCGTGTGCACTCTTGCCTATGGAGAACATTACTACCACATGTTGAAAGAATTCTGTCACATAAGTCATAATAAATTACACACAAAAGCAGGCATAACAATCAAATGTGTGACTGCAGTGTCACTCGTGGCTTGATTTAACAAAGGTTCCGTGCACTTGAAAAGTGCAAACTATTCCAGGGCGTTATGAAAGCATGTTCAAACTCTCTAAAAGGGGGGACCATTAGGGCCATTTGGCCTGGGCCTCACCTCGGCCAAGAATGCATTATTATTCTTCTTTAGTCCTTGGTCACTAACTGACGAAGAAATTAGTGAAAATCACGCCTAGCTGCGTTTTGTAGGACAGCAACAAACTGCCTCCACTTTGCTCGGTCGGCGATCATCTTTCATGTGATGCCCTAACTCTGGATGCATAATCCCCACTTTTTACTGCCTTCCCTCACGGAAGATGGTGGCATCCCTACAGATATCTTCTACGGACATCTGGCAGACGGCAAAAGAGCAACCGGGCGACCGCAGCTGTGGTTCAATGGTGTGTGTACAAGAGAGATACGAAGGCAATGAATATAAATCCAACAACCTGGGAGAATGAAGCTGCCGATCGCACCATGTGGTGATGCTCCCTACGGCGCCACCTCAGATTGGGAGAAAAGAATTTCTAACAACAATCAGAAGAGAAAATGAAACACGCCGATAGGTACACCAGAGAAAAAAAAGCAGTTGAGGGCTGTCACCACAGGGGCACATTCCCATAGTCAGTCATTACTGAAGGGGATACAATACTATACTATACTATACTATACTATACTATACTATACTATACTATACTATACTATACTATACTATACTATACTATACTATACTATACTCTACTGTACTCTACTGTACTCTACGGTACTCTACTGTACTGTACTATACTATACTATACTATACTATACTGTTCTGTACTGTACTTTACTATACTATACTATACTACACTGTACTATACCATTGTCATAAAACGTTTTTGCATGTACTTGTGCGCGCTTCTCTCTCTCCTCCATCGTCCTATTATTTGACATATTTTATGTTCTTACATTTTTTGCTCTGAGCCGTTCCCAGATTTGTTTACGTTTCGCCCTGTGAATCGTCGTAAGCTAATTAGACAGGTCAGCGGATAATACGTTTATCACCTAAGCCGCCTAGCCACGTCTGATAAAGTCGATCTTTAATGACACACGGTGGTAGCGCCCGATCGATGAAAAGAAAGCCATATTTTCTGTCTGAGAAATCCGTCTGGGGGGATCTACTCAAACACGGGTGGTAATATGGAATCGCATCCGCTGGCCCATCTTTGTATCAATATTACCGATAATCTATCTAGGGAGACAATATAATATGAATGTATCTAGACAGGAAATAAGTTTATAGATTTGTCTGTGAGTTTGCATAAAGATGCAATCGGAAGTAATTCTGCCTTATTAGAAAGAGGTCACGCATTGGAATTTTAAAATTTTATGTTTTAAAACACGCGGGGGAAATTATGATTTAACACCCCGACCCATATAGTTCTAAAGAGCTTACCATTGGCTTGATTTGAGAGCAGGAATAGACTTTAACTTTCATTGGCAAGTTGGTCTAAAAGTACAATCTGGGACTTGACCTGAGAAATGGCAATATAATCTAACGAAATCGGAGTCACAAATCAGACTGCATCGCCACGTCAAATTAGCAACTTTCAGGAGCCAGAGAGACATCGGACTAAGAATTCCAAAATTATGAATGACAGATCGAAGTATTGGGGCAACCTTGAAACTTAAAAGTAATCACGCATTTTTAAATACAAAGACTGGAAACTTAAAGGACCAGGACAGAGTATTTGGGCAACTTTGAAGCTTAAAAGTAAACCCGCATTTTTAAATACCAAGACTGTAGACCTAAGGAATCAGAACACCCGTCATAAGATGAATACTAAAATTTCCCAGACCAAGTGATTCGAAAGCATATAACTTTAGTGTTTTGTCCATTCTAACTGTGCCAGGAGATTGTGTTCCCAAAAGTTACTTTGGGTTCGTGGAACGAAGCTATAAGACTGTTCGTGGTACGAAGCTGCAAGACTAAAGTTTCGACGTCACTAGTTATGAGTTAAAAGCAGGGAATCAACACTAACCGCCTGTAGCAAAGTTGATTTTGCTGGAAAGGTTATGATGGTATCCTAAAAGAATGAAAAGGTGTCTGCTTAACCGTGTGAGGTCAAGCACATGTAGGCCTCTGACTCTATAAATGATGATGATGAATTATGTGCAGAGAACCTAACGCTACCTCCCTAGGTCTCACACGGTCACTCCTCTGGCTCTAGTGTATGGTGTACCTAGTGTCTAGGGGAGAAGTAAAATGATGGTACACAACAGTCAAACACTTTAAGTTTCTATAAAGAAGATAATAAAACTAGCAGTTAAGTTTTTCTTTGAACAAATCTTTACAATTTATTTTGCCTGTCCATTCATAGCTTGTGGACAGGTCTTTGAAAATAAGGACAAGATAGTTTACAGAAAAGAACAATTAAAATTTTGGGACAATTTGCCCAATAACTAAAAAGTTATTATGTATTTATATATGTCTTTCCTGTAGGAAATATTAAAAGAGTTCACTTTATTCATCTAAAGGGAGAGTCACTGTATATGAGGGCTGTAGTTCATCCTACCCCCATAAACGTCCTGTGTATTGTTTTGAAAACACAAGAAACTGTCAGAGATGCCCCAGATGTCTAACTCATCACCTGGGAGTCCTTGTTGTAAGATATTTCAATGTGTTGTTGCAGAAAGTTTCAATTTCACCACTCGCCAAAGCTCCTACTGTTATCTTCGACAGCATATAAGACTGGTTGGAGACTGGTTGGCGTTTATTAGTACTCAGCAGGTTTCCTGTCACCAGCCGGCAACAGGAACATAGACCCTCTGCAACAAAAGGACACCCCGACCTTTTACATCTGATCACTTATTCTAACACTTAATTTCCTACGTGGGTATGGGGTCAGCCTCGCGTGCCTTACAAGTGCACTCACCCCGAATTGTACAGGACTCCCATCTTGCTGTGACCACACCTCAGGTCCTTATAGCAGATACGCCACTGTACTTTCACATACTTTTCCTCAATACAATAATGTGGAGTAACCACATTTCCTTAGATTGATATTCTCTTCTTTTCTTTTCAAATTTATTTGCTTCAGGCATGTTAAACAGTGTTCATTGAACACGGAGGCTTACTAATCTATTCTAATACAATAATATGACAACATAATCATAACAACATACATCAGTTAGATACCGTTTAATGTGAGGACTCAACAATGTCTGCTCCTGGCATGTGCTTCACTTTTTCCCAATAGCAGTATCTAACTTTGTAGTTGGACCAAACATTAAATTTCATAAAATATCTTTACGACAATCACGAAATATATAAACAAATGACGCTGACTTTGTGAAGAAATGGCCTCAGCTTCCTCCGAACTGCGCAGACTGTGAATTTATTCTTTATTTAAGTTTAGAATTAACACAGCTGTTTTTCAGCGTATCTGAATACAATTTTTAGTTCAACTGGCAATGAATAGTCAAAGCCTTTTGCTAATATTTACTAGCACTGGCCAATCGAAACGTTCCGACTACTTGAATTCAAAAGCAGTTTGAATGAGAACCCAAAATAATTTTGAACCATTTCTGCGTCTGGTGGTCGATTGGCCAGTCTGCTTTAGTCATGCTCAATACAAAAGATGTTTCGTTTAGGATTACATTTTTCCTACCGCTCCCCTTTCCCATTTATACTCTGTTTACCCAAGCGAATTTGAATGTACCTCCCTGCCTCTTTTCCAAGCTCGCGTCCCCATAACGTTACAAAAAAACCATAAGCAGGAACGCCAGTCTGTCTGGTCGAGAGTCCGTAGATATTAGTATTTCTTCAATAACTTATCTAATACTGGGACTATCATATTATTTAAAGTACATTCTTGTTCAGCGAACTCCACGTCATACTACCATATAATTTTTATAGGGAACTTCATAATAGTTTAACTTTTCAATTTTTTTTTCATAGTCACTCGTCAAATAAAATTTTGCACAAGACCGTAATCTTTCCTCTCCTTCATCTTGCTAACATGTATTTTTCAAATAACTAACTTGTTTTAGTTACGTCAGAAATGCTACCACTAGGAGGGAAATAAAATTGTCTGCGTGGTTTTGCCTTGGCTGGCTTTTTCGCAGTGTGTGTACTGTATATGCATTGCAGACTGTGTCAGCGAAGCGGGGTGTATACGCGACGGGTTAAGAATAGGCGTTAATAATTAGTATTGTTTCTCGAAAACGAAACTAAAAGCGTGTCAGACTATTACCGTGAAATCGTTCTATAGGCTTAGCACTGTGCAAAAAGCAGCGCTGCTGGCGTCGAAGATGCCAACCGTCAGACACATGCGGGCTAATGTATTTATTATCGTTTTATGCCTAAATCTTACTGAATTGAGCGTTTATTCTCTCAGATTTTGTTACACCGCCTACATTGTGTGAAGAAGTGCCCTCATCACAAGAATTGACGAAACCACGGCTGCAGGACTCACTTAGACCAGCTAAGTTTATTAAGGAAACAGCAAAAGGACAATTGATTTTATTAATCCTCAACCCAAGTCTCAGTGAAGACAATTTTATTTACATATAAAACTCACCATCATTCCATCGCTATTTTAACCTGTTAAGACTAATTTATTATTAAATTTTTTACATGTTATTTTAAAACCAAACAATCATAGTTGATTCAGTTATTATAGATATGAAAGCAAACGTATGAGCAAGACTCTTTAATATATATATACATCTAGATATATATTTACATCTATAGAGCAAATACTTAGAACAGGAATTTCGCTGGATTTACACCAGCTGCGGGCTTGAACGGGGTAAAACCATTACTTAATTCTTCACAAAAGGCGACGGATCAGATATAAGTTAATAGTGTTCTGCCCTATGCAGCATTGTTCTTGACTTCTGAAAACATCTTGTTGGTACTCCCTTGAGATAGAAGCATCATTATACTTCTATCTACAACTCTGCCAAAAGTAATCCTGTGCGAAGGTAGACACCTATGAAGACCCATATTAGATACTCTTGAGTGTTGGCCACTGGTGGACCACTACTGCAGAGCTAAGGGGAGGCAATCCGTGACAACTATACTGTACTTTACTATACTATGCTATACTATACTATACTATGCTATGCTATGCTATACTATGCTATGCTATGCTATGCTATACTATACTATACTATATTATACTATACTATGCTATGCTAAACAGGGTGTCCATAAAAGATTGTACCCTTTTCAAAAACAATTCAAACAGGAGTGAAGTTGAAAGCTGCAATCAAGGTGGTGTGGGTTCAATTCTCTGCAAAAGACAACAGGAGGCTGACACTTGGGAGTCAAGTGGTCACGCCTCCCTTAGAGTGTAAAGGAGACTAAGGGACCGAAACACTTGATCGACAAAGGAACTACTTCTGATGATCAGATTGCCTACTGTTGTATAGCTCTGTATGGAGTTTCCTATCATACTCTATACCAGAGGTTTTCAAACTTTTTTGGTCCGCGGCTCCCTTGACCTGTGCATAAATCACCGCGGCTCCTCTCTATACTATATATTATATATAAGCAATTGTACTTTTATGACACCTTATAATTTTCCCAAACCACCGCAACGCCCTTAGCCGAGGGCCGCGACGCCCCTGGGAGCCGCGACGCACAGTTTGAAAACCTCTGCTCTATACTATACTCCCAAACAACAAGAGAGCTTTACAATAGGAAATGGCCTCGTCCTAGTCTGAGCTTCAGGTGGTTTTAACCCTGTTCTTTCATGAACGTGATCCTGTAAACCAGACATGAGATCTAGCCACAATCATGTGATAAGTCTAAGAGATATCAAGTAACGGGAGTCAACATTAAAACACGGAGACACAAAGACATAACGTTAAAAATAGTCAGTGTGCGGGAAGAGTGTCTTCAAGTTTTTAGTTTAAAAGATAAAAGTAGTCGCATAGCAGATACTCACGTAGGGCAGTGAAGTGTTTGGGACTTCATCATACTAGGTCAAGTTTTTTACAAGGTATGGTGACCAGTCCCTTCTTCACTGCCTGTTGCCGTCCTTAACTCAAGAACGGAGTCAGGTACCCATTTACAGCTGGGCAGACTGGAGCATGACGCTACCGGTTTCGATCCCGGAACCCAGTAACTTCGGCTCGAAAGGAAAGCGTTTTACCCTTCAGCCAATAGGAGGCGCCAAGTTTTAATTACTTTCATATCATAGAGCAGAGGTTTTCAAACTTTTTTGGTCCGCGGCTCCCTTGACCTGTGCATTAATCACCGCGGCTCCTCTCTATACTATATTTATTGATGAACCTTGGCTCATAATATCGAGCCCAACACTTTTCCCAAGCCGAGGGCCGCGATGCCCCTGGGAGCCGCGACGCACATTTTGAAAACCTCTGTCATAGAGCATTTACTCCGTGGAAGGAAAATACAAGTATATGTCCCAGGATATGAGAATAGTTGTCAAGCAACAATATGGGAGTGGCCAGTGATAATTGTGACCTAATGGACATGGAATATGATCCCCATCTCCTCTTGTTGGAAACAAAGTACGCCCTAAGTGGACTTATACAACTATACTGGAACGACAGCTTGAGGTCGAAGGATCCATCTTTAAAACTCAATGCACACAAGTCAGTAATTATGGAAGTTTCGGAAATGTTTAATTCACACAGCATAAAATATAATTACGTCCAACTCACGCGCATGCTGCTTCAGAAAAGAAAATGAATATAGAATGCTTGACTTTGGATTTTTGTGTTTAAAATCTGTAAATACATCAAAGCAAAAAAGTTTGAAGTAAAACTGCCTAAATTTGTTTGTCTGAAAGATGTACAAATTACTGGTTCCTTCCTCTTGTTTTTTAACAACTCGGCTGTTAAGATTAACGCTCTCTCGCTGCGAATGCTAAGCTTGACATTAACTATATTGTAGATCGAAGTTTTTCCTGTGGCTTTTCTGCCAGTCTGAAACTTGTCTCCTGGGTATTATACCCTGGTTTAGTATGCATTTAAAGGATCCCTACATTTGGTTTGAAGTTAGAAGAGAAGCAGTATACGGTGGATTCCTCACCATCCATGAGGGATCTCCAAATATGCAGGGCTAACATGCTGTGCTCCGGTTATGGACTCGCTCAAGGAATCGTACCACCCTGCACAGAGCCACCTCCCAGTTCCCCTGTCCTACCAATCTGTCATATATTCATTCTGAGATCCTTCAGCGCACAGCCAAAGATAAAAGACGGGGTCGAGTCTGGGGAAGAAATGTTTTCCCCAGTCTTAGTGTGCATTGCTGGATTATCGACACGTTTTACCACAGGGGGAATGGTGATGTTCGGTCACTCTGGTTTGGCTAGTCGATCCCTGAAGCCTTGGGCAGGCAACTCGAAATACGCCTGTGTCCAAGATGCACCACATGGAGATGACAGGATTTTGGTTAGAGATCTAATCCTAGAACCCACGTGAGAGCAACGTGCAGTCAGAGATCTAACCCTGGAATTCACAAAAGAGCAACGTGCAGTCAGAGATCTAACCACGGAATTCACAAAAGAGCAACGTGCAGTCAGAGATCTAACTCTGGAATTCACAAAAGAGCAACGTGCAATCAGAGATCTAACCCTGGAATTCACAAAAGAGCATCGTGCAATCAGAGATCTAACCCCGAAATTCACAAAAGAGCAACGTGCAGTCAGAGATCTAACCCTGGAATTCACAAAAGAGCAACGTGCAATCAGCGATCTAACCCTAGAATTCACAAAAGAGCAACACACACTTCTTTGCATCTCATCCCGGGGGTCTCTGATAAGACAAAGGAAAAACCGGTCTACTGCATCGTCAAGCATGTCCTTCAAAGTTATTAATACGAGGTTGTACATAAGGCTTCCAACCTCATCATGTAAAAGATATTGCTATAAAACCACTGCTGCAGGGGCATGAGAATGCTTGTTGAATGTCTTCTGTTAGAGAACTAGCTGTAGTAATGGCTCAACGCTTCCTAGGGAATGAAAAGTAAAATGAAGAAGATGATGACGATATCTGCTTTTGTGCAGGATTAATTATGTAAGTGTAATAAATTATGCTTTGTTATGACGTCTGCAGTATTTGTGTACATTCAAAGTTATTGAAATTTAAAGTTGTACACGGACTTTATAAACATATAACTCGATACGTGTGACAGTACGAACTATTACGTCGGATTAACACTAAGGTGCTGCCACTTAATTATAGTTAGGGTAAGAATACTTAGCAAGATTAAACACTAAGTATTTGAGCGTGTCTAGTTAGCGTAATAACACTAGTCACAAATCCTATGAGTGATTTAATTAAAGTGTTCAGGAATGACGTCATCGAACTTGGGGTAGAATTGCTCAGTAGCTAGGACGGAAGTGATGGTTTGAGAGAAGGGGGTTAATTGAGTTGGTTTTAGGCACGAGACGAGCGAGGCAGTGATTTTGGGGTTTGGACCATCTTGTAAGTTCGATGGCTGTGTGTTATTTCTTGGGATGACTGGTTTGTATACCACCGAAGCCCATGTATTTATGAACTATTATGAAGTTGTCAGAGTGTGCAGACACTAAATAAAGGTATACATTCATATTTAATCCAGCTTGAACTTATTTCCTGAACGTCAGTAGGAAGTGTCGTTTGTTTACATCAGGTAATTGAGAAAAGAATGTTACCATATTTTCGACGATCATGCAGCCTAAAACATAAACACAGTTACGAGTCTCCAAAAGAACCACCTGGGTTATGTTCCAATTCCTATTCTGTAATCACCACCTCTGGCAGTCGCCAGTAAAACAACAGATGAACATTGATAAAAGATTCCACCCCATTCTCACCCTGTCACACTAGACTTGATTTGTCACCGTGACCAAGCCCGGTCACATCTAACTTGATTTGGTGCCGTTCCCGTCCACTCCCCCGGCCACATAACTTGATTTGGTGCCCGTGACCAGCTCGTAACTGTTTTTTTATGATGGATTCACCCATTCAACAGCTAGAGCATCAGGTATACTTGTTACAACAGCAAAATCAACTGCTTCAACAGCAATTGTCACAACAACAGGCAGCGAGTAAAACTTTACCTGATTCTCCGGATACTTCATCCAACACATTACAGTCCATTGCAAATACGCTCAGCTCCGTAACACAGAGTGCCAATTACCAAAACATTAATAACATTGTCAAGCCGTTTCACGGTGATGCTTCTCACTTTAGACAATGGCTTGTTGATATTGACAAGTTTGTGTCTTTGATCCCCTCGGCAACCGATGAGGACCGAAAGCGTGTTGCATTCTTCTCCTCCAGGTCATTGGTAACTGATTTCTTACGCCGTCGTGCACAACTTTTCCCTACAGAAACTTATGCTTCACTGAAGAAGGCAATGGTCAGTCGCTATTCATCCATAACGGATTGTCAGCACGCGTGGACTCTTCTTCGTAGGGTACACCAGGACAGACAGGAACCTGTACAATTTTATGCAGACAGACTGTTAAACTTGGCTGAAGATGCCTTCATTGATTCGTCTTCCACATCTGCAGATATTGATCGGCAGCTTGTTGGTATTTTCATTGATGGTTTGTCATCCGACGCACTTAAGTTGCATCTGATCCGCAAGGATCCTCAGACAGTCACAGATGCAATACAACAGGCCATCACAGAGGACAACGTGAAGAAACGCTTTACCAACCGTCTTGGTCGCGAGCCTCGTCTTGAACACCAATATGATGACGAACCGATGGACGTTAGCCATTGCCGCCACACTTGGCAGCAACCTTCAAGGTCACCAATGCCTTGTAATAATGCTTCCAATTATCAGTACCAGCCTCGACGCCTTCACCATCCACCAGCGCCACAGGTCCATCAAATAGCTTCAATAATATGTTACACTTGTGGGCAAAGGGGATACGTCTCGCGCAGCTGTTTTCAGCGGCTACAAAGCAGTCCATAGCCTCACAGTAATCCCGTGCCACAACCATTACATTATCAGAACAGACAGCAGCGACCACGCCAACCTTCTTGGCTTCCTACCAATCCTGTGCCCTCCCCCCAAGGTTCTCCGCGTTCCTTTTTACGTGGACAGTCCCGTCCTGCACCCCTAATGAATCAGGGAAACCCTTGGGTTGCCCAGTAGTTAAGACCATACCGGGTAACTTGAACACATCCTCACATCGGTCTTTACAGACTAAATGTTTACTTTCCTCCCCACCTTCGGTGTCTTCCTCCTCTCTTTCTTATGTCTCTCCTCCTTTTGTCACTCCGGATCCTTCATCATGTCTTATCTCCATCAACACGAAAAGCTACCGTGCTCTTGTTGATACTGGCGCAACTGTTAGCCTCATCCGTGAACAGTTGTTTCGTCAGATTCGTCGGCACGTAACATTTTTTCCTTCCTCTACTCCTTTGGCCTCCGTTACTGGCCAACCTTTACGTTCCATTGGAACTGCTATGATAAGCCTCAAGATTGGTTCTCAATCTGTTGTCCATCCATTCATTATTACAAGAGGCATGTCCCGTAACTTTATTCTCGGCCGTGACTTTCTTCTTCGTCATCACGCCCGAATCTATTTTGACTTGCGACAGATTCGCGTCAATGGTGAATACATCCCTCTTCAGGATGATATTCACATTGCATCCTTTGTCCGCCTCACTGCTCCTATTACCTTAAAGCCTCACTCTTTGACTATCGCTACTGGTCGGGTCAAACGATCCGACTATGTCTCATCTGGCCATTCTGTCATAGTGGAACCATTACCGGGTATTGACATCATTGATGACCCCTGCATCAATGTTGTTGATGGCATTGTTCAGGTTTCCATTAAGCGTGATTTTCCCGTCATGCTGTTAAATACTTCTGGGAAGCCTGTAACTGTCAAACGTGGTACAGTGATTGCTCACTTAGCATCACATTCTCTGCCTCATCGTACTTCTGTTCCTCCCTCCACAGAGTATGATAACCACCCCCCCCCCACTATTCCTTCCCATTTGGTTACTCACCCTCCCTCCTCACACCCCTCTACCATTGGTGCTGTTACTAATGCGCGTGTATCGTTTAGTAACTACCCTCCTCAGCGCCGTTCACTTTCCTCTCCTACCTTTACAACTCTCCCCTGTACTTCCGGTTATCGTACTTCTCCTCCTCAGCCTCTCTTCCCACAACTTTCTCCTTCTCCCTCCTCTTCCTTGAATGTGCCACCTACACGCCTTGCTCAATTAATGGAGCAAGTGACAACTGACTCCCCACATGCCAGTCGCATTTGTCAGTTCGTCAAGAATAATCATGATATCTTTGCTCTCTCAGACATGGAACTGAAGAGAACCAATACTGTAACAATGGAAATCCATACCACCACTGAAGTGCCTGTCTCACTTAAGCCGTACCACACTCCACTTAAGAATAGGGAGATCGTGGAGAAATCGATTACGGATATGTTGGCAGCAGGTATCATTGAGAGATCCCGATCCTCCTGGTCTTCCCCTATTGTAATAGTCACTAAGAAGGATGGTACTAATCGTTTCTGTTGCGATTATCGGGCTTTGAATGCCATCACCAAGGTAATTTCATACCCCCTTCCTCGGGTTGATGATATCTTGGCGACCGTTGGAAAATCTAAGTGGTTTACTACCCTAGATGCCCGTTCTGGATTCTGGTGCATTCCGATGTCACCGGAAGCCAAAGTGAAGTCCTCTTTTTGTACACATATTGGGAGTTACCAGTGGAATGTCATGCCTTTCGGCCTAAAGAGCAGCCCAGCTACGTATATGTCCCTCATGGATGAAGTACTGAAGGGCATGCAATCTTACGCCTTGGCTTATGTTGATGACATCTTGATCCACACTCCAGGAACCCTTGAGGATCATTTACTCCATGTTGAGAAAGTCTTTAACCGACTGAGGGCACATAATATTATGCTCAAATTAAGCAAATGTGCTTTCTTACAGACCGAAGCCAGATATCTTGGCTTCATAATCAACCAAGATGGTGTCCGTCCGGATGATGCTAAAGTGCAGGCCATCCGTGATATGCCCTCTCCTACTTCTGTTCGCCACGTTCGCGGTTTCTTAGGCAGTTGTTCCTACTATAGAAAGCACATAGTCAATTTCTCTCGAGCTGCTGAGCCTCTTATTGCTCTAACAAAAAAGTATGCTCGATTCCGATGGACTGACGTCTGCCAGGATGCTTTCAATTATCTTAAGTCTTCACTTACTAAGATTCCTCGTTTGGCATATCCAGACATTAGACGTCCTATGATCTTGTATACGGACGCATCTCTTCGGGCTGTTGGTGCTTGTCTTGTCCAGGCCAACATCTCGGACTCTCCTCCGATTATTGCCGAAGTCCCAAACGAGATGCCTATTGCGTTCCTCTCTCACGCACTCAGTCGGTCTCAACAACGATGGACCGTTACTGAGAAGGAAGCTTTTGCCATACACTATGCATTGCAAAAGTTAGACTTCTATCTACGTGGTACAAAGGTTTTAATCCGTACTGACCACAAGCCTTTGCTTACTTGGTTAACCAAGACGTCTGAGCAACCCCGTAAGCTACAAACTTGGGCTCTGAATTTACAGAGTTATGATGCTACCATTGAGCATATCCCAGGAGAACATACACTGTAGCTGACCTTCTGTCTCGGATTCCATATGATACTTGTACAGACCCCTCCTATTCTTCTAAACCGGATCCTAAGGCGTCATCAGACCTTGATGATAACGCCAAAGAAATACTTGTCATAAATGCTGACTGTCCTCCTGTCATTTCTGATCATGAAAATCTCTCTAGCTCTCCTGATGAGCTCCTCTTTCCTTCTTTCACTGCGAAGGAACAACTTCGAGATCCTGCACTCCTGCAAATTCGATCTCAGTTTCAGCGTGACCCAAAATCTGTTTCTAATTACACTATTCAGTCCTCTGATAACGTTCTTTACTGGATTAACCCTAAATGTCCAGATAAACTCCTCATCTGTCTTCCTAAACATCTTATCCCTCGTGTTCTCCATGATTTTCACGATTCTAATGGCCACATGGGGCGAGATAAAACACGAGACATTATTTCTAAACGATATTACTGGTCTTCTCTCTATAAGGACGTTGCCGAGTATGTTGACTCTTGTAGAACATGCAAGCAGCGCAACATGCGTCCTCTGCGTATCCCTACCCAAATGATGTCTCTGACACATTTTCCCATGGAATGCGTCAGCGTTGATCTCTCTGGTCCCTACCCCCTTTCTCAGTCCGGTAATACCCATGTCTTGCATTTTGTAGACCAGTACTCTGTCTGGCCCGAATGTTTTCCACTCCGTGGCTCTTCCTCTGAAGATGTTACTGAAATCTTCCTTAATTCTTTTGTGCCTCGCCACGGTTATCCTAAGACTATTCTTTCGGATAATGGGAAGCAATTTACAGGTCGCCCTTTCCATTCTACTCTTGCAGCCCTTAATATCAGACATAAGATGACCAGCTTCTATAGGCCTCAGTCAAATGGTCGCAATGAAAGAATGCATAAGACTCTTCATGACATTCTCTCCAAATTCACAGCTGATAATCCGCAGTATTGGGATGTTTATATACCCCAAGCACTTGAGGCTCTGCGTGTCAATGTGAATGATACAACTGGTTTCTCGCCATTCTACCTCTTGTATGGCAGGGAACCACGTCTACCTTTGGATAATCTCCTTACTCCTCAAAGGAAATATATGGGCGATAATCCCATTGAGATTATCCTGCGACAAAAACGTACCGCCCACCAGCAAGTTCACCATAACGCTCTCAAGGCGTTTAAGAAACGACAGCGTTTGCTTGATAAGGGCACTCGCTTGCCATCATTCCATGTTGGTGACTTAGTCTGGTTTAAAAAGAATGCCCGTAGCGATAAATTTGATCATCGCTGGCTTTCAGGGTACAAGATAGTGAAACAGACAACACCGGTTACCTTCGTGATATGGAATGAAGAGCGACACCACGAAACTAAAGCTCATGCTACCCAGTTGCGACTAGATGTGCAACGCCCCTACACTGTCCCTCCTCATGCTCTTCCGTCTGGCCGCCCCGTGCGACAGGCTACCCTCCAGTATAACCCTTCCTCCTCTTCCTCTCCCTCCATGTCTGAACTTGCATCTTGTCCTCCTTCAGACCCCATTAGTTCTGCCCCTGTCTCCTTTATCCCTCCTCCTGCTCCACTTACATCTGTTCAGCCCTATGCTTACGATGCTTCCTCATCAGAATCTGATAGTCCTCCCAGTGATGATGTTTTACACAGACTCCGGTCTAGAGTAGTCCGTCGAGCTGCTGTTCCTTCCGCCTCCTCGGTGCCCTCTCCTTCTTCCCCCTTCCTTATGGTTGATCGTACCAGACGTTATCGTTCCTGTTCCACCTCCGAGGGTCCTATCCCTCTTCCTGAGCTGTACTCACGTATCCACTCCCGTGATGCTCGCTTGGCTGAGTTACCCTCCGTTACTCCAGGCCCCTCTCATGCTTCGCCTCAACATGATATTATTGTACCTCCTATTACTGCCGCAACTCCTGTCCATACCTCCCTTCCTCCCTCTGTTCAACTCTCTTCTGACCCCGCTTTTCCTCCCTCTGGTTATTTTCCTCCACCTCCCTCCGACCTTGATACAGCCCCTGAGTCCGACTCTTCAGATGTTGAACCTTCTCTTCCTCCTTATGGTTATTTTCCTCCACCTCCCTCCGGTTATTTTTCTCCCCCTTCCCCTGATCTTGACTCTTCCCCCGATTATTATTTTTTTGATATTGGGCCTGATGTTCCTCTTCCCTCGGCTCGTTTTCTCTTTAGACGTCGTCATCCAACCTTCATTTACGATTCTGTTCCCTTTCCTAAGCACCTTCACCAGCGGGCCGCCCATGTACGAACCCGTTTTCGTCGATCCCGTGGTTCTGTTCATTCTCCTCACCGTAGTCCCTCTCCTCCGCCTCTCCCTCCCCTATCACACCTCCGCACCGTAGATTGCATAGACCCTTCAGTTATCGTTTTACCAGACCGCAGCTTCCACCCCGACCCTCCCGTAGTCTATGCCATTGTTCCTACATCCCAACCTACACAGTACGATCCTCGCCTGTTATTGTAAGCCATTGAAAGATTGGAAGCAATGAACATTTTTGCAAAGATGTTTACAAATTGAACTGCACTTACCTCCAGATAACGTCTCCGGTCAGGTTGACATTTCCTGCCCTGCTATTATTTTTAGCATGAAGTCGACCCTGCTTCTCGTGTCTTCCGATGCAGGTCTCCTACACAATACCCTCCTGTTGAATTGCTTGATCCTGATGCTACCGTGAAGACCAATCGTTACGCATCCTTGAACATCTGGGTTACACACTTTACGCACATTTCCAGTTCAGATAGGAAAGTCCAATGATCGCCATTTATGGAGAGATGTTATACTTTTGGTCCGCAAGAAAGACATTGTCCACTATACCGGTACATGAACATTTCCCTTACAACATCCTTTCGACCACTGCTGATGGAGATCCACCAAATCAGACGATCTCTGCAGTCCTGATATGTTGTAGTTGATGTAGTTCCCTTTTACACGCGTTAGCGTCATTATGTCACATTATTTTGTGTCTGATCTCATTTTTTAAACCATCTTTTGTGCCCCTATGATTTTTTTTTTTTGGTTTTTTTTTTTTGTGTTTTTCTTGTTGCCATGTTTCTGACGTAAGATTTTACCCAGATTTTTTTTTAGGTTTACATCGTTCTGTTGTACTAAATAAAAGTGATTAACTAATGTACATCTTCACCCGCCACTAATGTTGGCATCATTCACGATTTATTATGATGATGACACCATATTGCATTATGATTGTTTGAATTTTCAGTTATTGTTACACCGACACTCATACATGTGATTTAACTATTTGCCCATTTATATATTCTATACCATTGTCCATGATTACCATGTTTCCATTCCATTCATTGTTTCCGGTTATTGTTACACCGGCAAAGTCATTTTTTTAATGAGACTTACCCATTTTGCCCATACTTTGCCACCAAGTTTTGTGGTTCTATGTCCATTTGTTCCATTCATATTTTTTTTTCATCACCCACTTCAGTGAAGTGTAGGGTGACAGCCATTTTGGGCATCCACTATATTTTATATGCACCCGCCATATTTTTTTTGCCAGTTTTTCCTTGCGACGTTAACTCGCTTGTCATGTTATTTTATGTTTTATGATTCGCACAAGTGTGAGAGATATTGATGACTATAAACCCATAAAGCGTTTTGTTAGTTCGTTAATGATTGTTAGTTACTGTTCTATTTTGCCCATATATTTTTTTTTGCCACTTATTAGTACTATTTGTAGCTACCATAACCTCCATAGTTTTTTTTCCATGTGTCCCTCGTTTATGTTATGTCCATCAGTCCCTACCCCTTCATGATCGATTTTGTGTGTGTGAAATGTTAATGATGTTATTTCATCCATCATTCCCATCTATTGTTTATTGTAGTCCTTCCGACATGATTTATGGTGGGATACATGAATCCCAATAATTTTTTTTAGAGTTAGTAAATTTTTTTCTAGGGAATAAAGTGTCTCCTACGGGATACACTTTAGTGGCCCCGGGCGTATGTGACAGTACGGACTGTTACGTCGGATTAACACTAAGGTGCTGCCACTTAATTATAGTTAGGGTAAGAATACTTAGCAAGATTAAACACTAAGTATTTGAGCGTGTCTAGTTAGCGTAATAACACTAGTCACAAATCCTATGAGTGATTTAATTAAAGTGTTCAGGAATGACGTCATCGAACTTGGGGTAGAATTGCTCAGTAGCTAGGACGGAAGTGATGGTTTGAGAGAAGGGGGTTAATTGAGTTGGTTTTAGGCACGAGACGAGCGAGGTAGTGATTTTGGGGTTTGAACCATCTTGTAAGTTCGATGGCTGTGTGTTATTTCTTGGGATGACTGGTTTGTATACCACCGAAGCACATGTATTTATGAACTATTATGAAGTTGTCAGAGTGTGCAGACACTAAATAAAGGTATACATTCATATTTAATCCAGCTTGAACTTATTTCCTGAACGTCAGTAGGAAGTGTCGTTTGTTTACATCAGGTAATTGAGAAAAGAATGTTACCATATTTTCGACGATCATGCAGCCTAAAACATAAACACAGTTACGAGTCTCCAAAAGAACCACCTGGGTTATGTTCCAATTCCTATTCTGTAATCAGCACCTCTGGCAGTCGCCAGTAAAACAACAGATGAACATTGATAAACGATTCCACCCCATTCTCACCCTGTCACACTAGACTTGATTTGTCACCGTGACCAAGCCCGGTCCCATCTAACTTGATTTGGTGCCATTCCCGTCCACTCCCCCGGCCACATACGCTGTATATATATTTATATATATAGGAACACTGTTGCAGCATTCGTTTCTGTGGCAGTTAGTCTTACATGATGTGGTTGCGAGCCCCATTATTCGCCTTGTACGATATGCCAAAGGGTGTAGCAGTCCTTTTCTTGCTTCGTCTCTTCAGAGAAACCCCCCCCCCCCCCGGAACTACACGGACACACACACACATCATATATATATATATATATATATATATATATATATATATATATATATATATAATATATATATATATATATATATATATATATATATATATATATATATATATATATATATATATATATATATATATATATATATATATATATATTACCAACGGGCTGATCACCCGTTTGCCAGTCACTTCGATTACGGAAACAACAGCAAATGGATTGATTTGCCGTTGCCCTAAAGACGCCAATAGGCGTGATGGGAAACAATGGCAAAGAAAACCTATCTGCTGTTGCCCTAAGACGCCACTAGGCGTAATGGCCACTGACTGCTTTGACGGTCGGTGGCTAAGGACGGAAGAAGAAGAAGATATATATATATATATATATATATATATATATATATATATATATATATATATATATATATATATATATATATATATATATATATATATATATATATATATATATATATATACGTGGTAGGTAACATAAGAGTGTAGTAGTCTGTTACACAAACCGATTGAGACGAGTTCCAGACGTGCCATTGATGTTTAGTTAACGTCGACAACTGACGAGTGTTAGGCAACAACGACAACAAAGCAATTAAAGGAAGGGTGGAAATACTGTAAGACTCTTGTATTTTAATGTTTTCTACTTAATTCTCACTTTCTGTTTTTGTTTCTCTGTCCCTGACGAAGGCCTTGTGGCCGCAACGTAGATTTTTTCTTGTCTTTTGTCCTAGTAAGTCGTATTACTCCCCCCCCCCCCTTCCCCCTTTCCTGCGCTGTTCGTTTGATTTGGTTTTAAAGACCATTTGCATTACACACGGACAACTCCATCAGTGCACCGATCTCGTCCAGTAGATAATAGTTATTAACACAAGGGGATCTCAGCCCAGTGCACGAACTCTGTAGCACCGGCAAGGATATTAATTTGTGTGCACAAGAATCACACAGTCTGTAAATAATTTTCTGGCGGTTAGGTTTTCCTAATTTTGTAAATTTTGCCAGGGCAGCGGCCGTATGGCCTACTCTTTACGATTTCCATCTGCTGAGGGATTTTTAGCGTGCGCAACTTGCACACGAGACCTCCTATTTTTTTCGCTCTTATCCGAGAAGGCTAGGCATCCAATCTCACTATCCAGAAGAAAAATGGGGAGTTAAACATCATTAGGACCCAATGGTTCTGACAAAATAATTTCCATCAAATATAATCACTGTAGTGCCAGCCGAACCTGGTTCTAAGACTCTGTAATAAGCGTGGGGGGGAAAAGAGTTGGGAGGGGGGGGGGGAAGAGAGAAGACTTTAAAATGTTGATATTGTAAAGATGACTTAATTATCATAATTTGTCTTTTAGCTTGTTATTGAGCATGCGTCTATCACTGTCGCTGTCTCCTTCGTCACCAGCCAGCACCAAGGATGCATATTTTCTTGCAGCGGTGATTCCAGCAGAAGTGTGTTTTATATGACGAGTCTCATGCACAAGCTTACGTTTGTTGCCTTGTACGACATGCCTGAGGTAGCCGGGGGGGGGGGGGGGGCAAAATGACGTGCATGTCTACAAAACAAGGGAAATAGAAAATAATAAGAAAAATGCAGGTTCTTCTTTACTCTCTCTCTCTCCTTCTCTCTCCCTCCCTCTTTCTCCCTCTCTCGCTCTTTCTCTCTTCCTTTCTCTCTCTCTCTCTCTCTCTCTCTCTCTCTCTCTTTCTCTCTCTTTCCTTCTTTTTCTTGTCATCAAAGGAAAGAGGGCAGTTTGTCTTTTGAAAGCTAATACTCTACTTGTCTTAACAAGTTCATAATTAATACAATTACTCTTTTTTACACATACAATGGCTATTTGATCATTATCATCATCATCATCATCATTATAATCATCATCATCACTCCTCAGCTCCCAAAACGGAGCATACGGCATCAATAAACATAAACCAAGTCTTTCCTGTCCCGTGACATCAGCTTTCCATGCCTTCTCCGTCGACTGCATAACTGCCTCCAGTTCTTTTCTCCGCGTGTTCTTTAATCCCCCTCTACCACTCCTACCCTGGTGATTACAGAAGAAGGTATGTCTGGTATCCTCAATGTGATTCCTATCTACCGCCACCTTCTTCTTCTCATCTCTTGTTTAACTGGTACTTGTTTAATTTTTTAGTTGAACCATGCGCTAAAATTGTATAGGTTTACAGCACTGTAACCAAAACTCGGTCAGTGTGAGGGCACCTAAGTTCAACAGTACTACAGACACTTCAGCTTACTGTAATACTGTAATAATTGTAAAGCAGTGCTTACTCGGTTAATACTTACACCAATATGTTACAGCATACATCTTGCCCACTGAAACATGCAATTAAATAAGTGTTTATGTAACCATTTCGTGCAGCTTTTCTTTCTTTTTTTTTTAGTTCTGGGTCATATTGATATAAATAAACTGCGAGTATAATATTACTGTAATTATGAACACGTGTTACCGAGACCCGAAGAGAAACAAAGAATAGTAAAACTTTAGACTGCTAAGCACGAACAGAGGCGGATCTGCTATGAAGCTAATGAAATTTGAGCTTCAGGGCCCCAAAGTCCTTTTTTTTTTTTTTTAAAACGTTTCTCTCCCATGTCCTAACTTTTTTTTTTTTAAATACAAGAGTTCAAGCCTCAAGACCCCCAAAATGTAGATCCGCCACTGCGAACGAGCGAAATCTTTATTTAATCAGGGTAAAGAAATAAACATTAGTGCCTTTTTACATTTCTATCCAGTAATAACGCATTTCTAAAAATGAATACAAATTAATACATTTTTAACTTCTTAATCATATCATAAGAGGCGAATAAGAAAGGTTGGGCATGTAGCTGGGTACCCAACCTGCAGAACCTTTAAGCGACAGAAAACTCTACAAAAGTAATAATAATTGCCCTTCCAGTCATAACTGACTATGGGAATGTGCCCCTGAAGTTACAGCCCTCAGCTGCTGTTTTTCCTGGTTTACCTTTCAACGTTTTCTTTTCTTGTCTGCGCCTTGTGAGAACTTCTTTTCGTCTCATCTGAGGTGGCGCCATAGAGAACATCGCCACTTGGTACGACAGGCAACTGCATCTTCCCAGGTTACCACATTTATGTCCCTCATGTCTCTCTAGCAGACATCTTCAAAAGTATCGGAAAGTCAACTAAAGAAAATGTTTGAACTGAACCCATGCAAGACAGACGTACGTGTTGCTGAGTTATTTGCCGGTTGAAGATCATGTGCTGAGTATAGTTATTTTAATGATTTCTTGTTGATCGTGCTTGTTTTATCATTACGCGAATTAGGGTGAAGCGTTCATACAACTCAGTAGCATGATATGAAGAAGTAACATGTAATACTTGAACTCAGCAACATTAATGAAGTAATTAATGCCTTCAGGTTGAGTCCGTAATATTTAATCACATGTACACACAGGATGATCATTTCAAATATGAGCAGAACATAAGTCCGTATAAGTCATGCATAAATTAATCAATAACGTAGACTGCTGGTTACGTGTCAATGTCCGTTTAAGGATACAATGCAGTATTGTCGTCAGAACATCACAGCTATATGCACGCGCAGATAGACATGGCTACCTGCCGACAGTGAGACTGCGAGTCTGAATATTTCATACGAATTGGACGATTATTCTCCTCCTTCTGAGGATTCTAGTTAAACACTAACCTCCGTAAGTTTCCTCTCATATAGAGTTCTAGGACTGACCCTGGTCCATCATAAATGCACATATAAATGGCTATATCATGCCATTGAATTGGAAGGTTAGAAAACGCAGCTATTCAGCTTGGCGGTCAAGTAACAAAGGGTAGCGTCTCCTAGTTACCGACTGTGACCCAAACAACGCTAGACACGTCATAATCGATCGTGTATGGAGCGTTCAATAATTGAAACATCTATCGCAATATATTAAATGTCTTAACCTTTACAATTGCACGTCTGCTAACCTTTAGCAGACGGCGTTAATAACATATACCGTAACAATTCCCTGTACACCGGGGAAAAAAAAAATCGATAGATTTTTTTTTCAAGATCTATCCGACTTAACAATTTTTCAAAAAATTTAACACCATTGTGACATATGGCCGACGATGTTCTGAGTAGAACCGTGTCGCGGTCATGTCAACTAACTATTTGTCATAGTCATCTAACATTAATCATATTATATATCAATATTATGCATATTATTATATCAACTAAATAAAATGTGTAATGTCAATAGTGAATGATAGAATTAAATTAAAGTAAGGTCTGTCGTATTAGTATGTCATATAGGAATTAATTTGACTAATTAAAATTAAATTAATTAATTAAACTAAGAGTTAAATTATTAAGATTCTAATGTAACACGATGTTATGAGAGAAGAAAAGACAAAATAAGTGAGAAGAAATAGAAAGAAATTCGAATATAAGTTTAACTTAATTGTGTGTGTTAAGTGTTAGTGAATAATAACTATCTAATTTAACTAACTAAATAACGTATAGGTACATTAAAAAAAAATATTAATCTAATACTTGTGTGAGATTTATTTTCTCTTTTCATAATTTCTTCTTTTTATATTTCGTTCTCTTTTTTTGTTTTTTTTTTCATTTCATTTTTTTCTCACATTTCATTTTATTGATAATAATTCAATTAAGAAGTTAAGTTAACTAATTAATTAGTATAGGATATGATGATCCATCCGTAGTCCTGATCCTGATGAATTCTTTAAGACAAAGTGATGAAACGTTTCCGTCGGACAGAAATGTCAATTATCCTAGGATCCAAGAATTAAGTGCACATAGGATAATAAGTTCGACTTGTCGTCAGATATTGTTCCATGATTGTTCAACGAATATTCATATATTGTGTATGGACGTTAGACGAAGTTTCAATGTCAATATGTATACCTTGATTGTCTTTAGTTCAATTCTGTGATGCATATAGTGTTTATAATTATTAAATTGAAGTCAAGGTTAGTTCCCTTATAGTTGATACTTCGTTCTATCCAATGTAGTGATGATTGACGTAGTTTAGGAATGTCAATGTTGATTATTCGTCGTCAATAGGATTACGTGACAATGCATCCGCCACAATGTTTTCAGTGCCAGGAATATGTTCAATGGAGAATTCAAATGGCTGCAGGATGATCGCGTATCTGGCGAGTTTTGGACTTTTGTGGTTTGATCTACGCAAAGATGCTACAGCACGCTGGTCAGTCTGAATAGTGAATGGAGCACCAAGCAAGAACTTTTCCAGTTTTGTGATTGCCCATATAACTGACAAAAGTTCCTTGTCCACTGTGGAATACTTTGTTTCTGCCGGCTTTAGCTTTCTTGAAATATATAATGTAGGATGTAGAACGCCATCATGGTTCTGGAGCAGGCATGCACCGATGCCGTAGTTACTAGCATCTGTTCGTAAGAAAAATCTTTTGGAAGCATCGGGAAGTCTTAAAATTGGTTCATGCGAAAACAGATTTATAATTTTGTTGAAAGTTTCATTGCATATACCAGTCCATGTCAGCTTCACCGGCATGTCTTTTTTTAACAATGAAGACAATACAGCCGTGATGGATGACAAGTTTGGTATGAATCTACTGTAATATTGAACAAGTCCTAACAAACTCCTGACCTGTTTCTTCGTCTGAGGAACTGCTATGTTTAGAATTTTGGAGACTGTACTAGGTAACGTTCGGATATATTCCGATCCAATGATATGTCCCAAAAAGGTTATCTCATTACACGCGATCTGAACCTTTGTAGGTTTAGCAGTTAGATGATAATTCCTTAGAGTGTCGAAAACATATCTAAGTCCCGAAACATGTTCCTCAAACGACGAACTAAACAAGCATATGTCGTCAATATATGTAATAACGTCTGGTCTACCTGATAAAATTTGTCGCATCAGGCGAATGAAGGTAGCTGGCGCATTAACAAGCCCAAAAGGCATCACATTCCACTGGTATAGACCTTGTGGAGTGGAAAATGCGGTGTAGTACTTAGCCTTTTCGGTCAGTGGTATCTGCCAATAACCTTTAGTTAAGTCTATCTTACTAAATATAGTTGCGTTGGATAGACGTGGCAGTAAGTCGTCGATAAGTGGATGTGGTTCGCTGTCAACTATAGTCTTAGCATTTAATTTTCTATAGTCAACACATAGTCTGATGTATTGTCCTTCTTCCGGACAATCCCTAATGGAGAAGAGAATGGCGAATTACTAGTCTCAATGATTCCCAGAGACAACATCTGTTCAAGTTCCTTAGTAGTTTTAGCAAGGAAATGTAAAGGAACCGAATAGGGATGTACACGAATAGGTGTATCGTCATTGAGAGTAATGTCATGACTGATAGACGATGTGCGACCCGGGACGTCGGTCAACACATCTGGATAAGATTGTAAGAGATTAGCAATCTGTAGACGCTGTTGCGGTGTAACCGTTGAAGAGATGGTTACATCCCGCCAAGATTCAGTAGGTTGAACTACTGGTACCGGTAACGGTAACTGTACCTCAGGAAAAGAAGATTCTTCTTCCTGGATGACGGATAAGTTGGAATAATAACAAGTAGATACTGTGTTGTCATCTAGTTCATGAAAAATTGACTGTAAGTGTTCAGGACGTGTATGAAATTGCTTGAGCATGTTAATATGAAATATCTTTTTGTGTCCCTTGATATCTAAGACGTAATCAACGTCGGAAATTTTATCAATGACTTTGTAAGGACCATTCCAAGATATCAATAATTTATTGTTATTGTGAGGAAGTAACACATAAGCCTCATCGCCTGGGAATAATTGGCGTAATCGTCGAGACCTATTTTGTAGAGATCGAGCCTTAGCTTTTGCAGCCTCAGAAGAAGCTGTTGCCAACTGGCAAGACTCAATAATGTTCTTCCGAAGATTAATCACATACTCGTAAGATGACTGAGTGTCCTGAGTCATCTCTGCGTCAATTAATAAGTCTTTTATTAGTCCCATAGGACCTCTTGGGGGAGCACCAAAAAACTAATTCAAAGGGAGAGAAGCCAGTTTGTTCATGCGGTACCTCCCGATAAGCAAATAGAACAGCTGGGAGTGCTCTGTCCCAGTCATGAGGGTGCTTAACAGTAACCTTATGTAGTAGTTGTTTAAGTGTACGGTTAAGTCTTTCAACTGCACCATTACTCATAGGATGATAAATACTACTTAAATTCCTATCAATGTTCCAAGTTTTCATGACTTCCTTCATGGTGTCAGATATGAACTGTGACCCATGGTCTGATAAAAGTTTTCTAGGAAACCCTATTCTAGAAAAGATGAGATGTAGTGCATCAGCTACATCTGTGGTAGTGGTGGTCTTTAATGGGATAGCTTCTGGCCATCGTGTGCACAAATCAATGCACGTAAGGACGAATCTGTGTCCTCTGGCCGATGGTAGCAATGGACCAATAATATCTATGGCCATCTTGTCAAACGGTCTTACTGAGATATCGCAAGCCTGAATAGGCGCCGTGTGAAAAGCTCCACGTGCTTTCACTTCTTGGCATGTAGTACAGGAACGTACATACTGCGAAATATCTCTTGACACTCCTGGCCAAAAGAATGAAGACAGTACTCGAGATCGTGTTCGAGTATATCCCATATGTCCAGCACACTGTGAGTCATGCGCATGTTGAAGAATGTACCGTCTAAAAGTATACGGGACCATAACTTGTTGTTTCATTTGTGATTTGTCATTAAAACATCTAATCAATATGTCATTTTTTAATAACAAACCAATGTTTGTTATTATTACCTGAGGATAGATTGTCAACTTTATCAACCAGCTTAAAAATTTTTTTTAAAGATTTATCCTCTTTTTGTTTGGTTGCAAATGTTTCCCTGTCAATAGGTGAATTGACTACAAATTCCTCTTGGTTGTCTGCATCCATTTTATTATCACCAACTTTCTCCCTGAGTTGAGTCTGCGCTCTAGTCGTCACGGCGTTTCCAGTGCATAGGTTATGTTTCTCCCATTCTATGATCTCATCTGGAGTACAATCTTTACTGCCGTGTATACGACCAACCATCAGATCAGCAATAGGATTTTTTAGCATACATACTTTTACATTCCCTGTGAAAAAGGGTGTTCTAATATGAACAATAGCTGTGGGGTAAACTCAATAGTTCCACCAAATGTCATGCAGCGGACGTATTCTCCTGTCGCACAGCTAGGATGTACCAGCGACTGACGTACACCAATCGTCGTGGATCCTGAATCTCTCAGCACTGAGACGACGGATCCATTAACGATTCCCCTGTTAAAAATTAGTAAGCCTGTTCCATCGTTGACTGCAAGACCTACCTCTGGTGTAATATGTCCGCAGTTAAGCACTGTTTCTTTCGCCTTCTGAAAAATAAGATTGCATTGTTGGCAACTATTTGCCACATTATAATTAATAGCAAAACATGCAGCAGAAGACTGTGTTGTATTATTGTCAAGGGGACCTGAGCTATAGGGGTAGTATTATTTGTAACTGCCGCCCCTGTATTATGGTTGTACTGAGATGATCCCCGAGAATGAGATCGATTCCGAGTATAATTGTTAGAATTATCTCGTCGTCCTCTATAGTAACTATTATCTCGATGTCTCGAGCCATGATTATTACCATTCCAGTTATTGTTATTTTTCGGGGTATGTGATCGATTATAATTAGTGTTATGTTGACTATTGTGGTAGTTTGTTTGAGGTGAATAATTTCTATCTCGTGATCTACCTCTGTTGAACTCATTTTTATTGTTGAAATCATTATTATGTCCCTTCTGAAAGTTAACATTGTGATTTCTTTGGAACCTACTTCTGTCTACACTGTGATGTCTTTGTTTGTTATTATGATTGTAGGCCATATTAGACGCCACAGGTAGAGGTTCTCTTAATGAAGAGTTAGAAATGGTTGCATTCGGATGTGCCGAACAGTAGTTTAAAGAAATTTTTTCTAACTCGTCAATAGTACCTGGTTTACGCTCCTGCAAATATGCAAAGAATGGCTGGCTAACCGAAGATAATACCTTATCCCGTAGCAGCAAATCAACTAGTTTGTCGTACGATTTGTTGACTTCTGCCAGTTCAACCCATCTATTAAATGTATTGCGTATGTTCGCAATGAATCCTGCAAAATCTTTTGGAGATTCAGGTAAAATTCCCTTAAATTTCAACCTACAGTGTTCCTCGTCCAGGTGAAACCTTCGTAAAAGCAAGGACTTAATAGCACCGTAGTTATTTGCTATTGATGGGTCAGCATTTTGAGAAGCCGTCAATGGTTCTCCAACCAAGAATTCATTTAACTTGAGTACCCATGACTCTTCAGGCAAATGATTTGTTTTGCAAGTCTGTTCAAAACGTGATAGGAATGATGAAAGGTCGTCCTCGTTTAAGTTGAAAGTGGGTAATTTAAAGTTGTAGAAATGTTTAGTTTGGCTGGATGACGATCCTTCTTCTTCTTCTTGCGATCGCATCTTTGATGATTACACCGTCAGACGAGTTCTCATGATGAATTCGACTGTTGTTTGAAGTTCCTCTTTAACTCCATATAGCTTTGAGTTTAGTGTTGAGTCATTGGGCCAGTATATCTTTCTTAACTGGTCATACAGAGGACAGTCCTGTTGAACATGCTCAGCAGTTTGTTCGTTTAATCCACATGTGCACAGTGGTGAAGCAGACAATCGTAGCTTGTGCATGTGTTTATTCAGTTTGTTATGCCCTGTCCTGAGTCGAAAAATAGTTGTCTGTCCCTGCCGGTCGAGAGTGTGATAGTCGTCTTTGGGTTGGTTCTGTTCTCTTCTGATAGTCTGGATAGCTCTCTTTTTCTCAAAGTATGTGACTTCATTATCTTCTTGTTCACATTCTCCTCCCTTTTTTGCAAGTTTATCTGCCTTTTCATTTCCGGGTACACCACAATGAGATGGTACCCACTGAAGTATGGTTCTCTTTTTGGCAGCTACCTTGTTTAGTTCATTCATTTCTCAGATGCGGGAGTTTACCACCCTTGAGAGCTTGCAGGACAGACAGTGCATCTGTGAGGATGACTACCTGGTGGCAGTCAGAGTTGGTGTTATAAATCATATTTGCAGCTTGCTCTAGAGCTTGAACCTCAGCTGTATAGTTGGAACAGAATTTACCAGTGGGAATGTGCCTAGTCTCATAGTGGTTGTCAGGATATGAGATAAAGATATCGGCACCTCCATTCCTAACAGCATTTGTTGCTGATCCATCTGTATAGGCATGTATCCATGATTGATCGGGATAGCTTTCTTGGATCATACTCAATGTAGCAGTTCGTTTTTGCAGATCATTATACTCACATCCACTTGTGAGACCACTGACTGTTGTATTAATTTGGAGGGCACTGCTGGCCTGCTCCCATGGTACAGGGTATAGGGTGGGCTTCAGGATGACGATCCATTTTGTGCGTTATTATTCTGGTTTGCATCAGCACTTTGTGCTTGTAATCTTGCTGTCTCCAATTTAATATGCGCCAATTCCATTTCTTGTTGTGAAATAATTTCCTCTCGTTTCAATTTATTCTCTTCTTCCTGTTGAGCAATTTCTCTTAATCTATTTTCCTTGGCAATTTGCTTCATCTCACGTTCTGCTTTCTTTCTTTCACGTTCCTCCTCCTCTTTCTTTAATGCAGCCTTTTTCTCTGCTTCTTTTCTTTCACGTTCCTCCATTTCTGCTTTATGTTTTTCCAGTTCTGCCTCAGCAAACTGACGAAGTTCTTGAGATTTATAACCATATTCCTTGCCAATTTTAACGAAATGGTCTATAGTAAGCATTTTGACTTTTATCTGGTAAGTAATTATTGATAATTACTGATTAAAATAGTCAATAGTAGCTTCAGAGTAATTATTATACTTACTCAACTTAGGAATATTCAATATAAATAATCACAATAGTACTGAACTCTTATGTCTAAGTTCAACTAATAGACAATATTTTGTAACAATATTGTATCTAAGTACTAACTATATCATAAATAGTTATGATATCTGTTAACTATAATGTAATTACATCACACAATTAATCTCAATATCCAATAATGTTGGGTATGATTCCTAGTAATTATATTGTTCAATGTACTAAGTCACTCTCTTAGTACCAGAAAAGTATATTAAATAATATACAATGGGTCTGTCACCTCAAAGGTAGACTATAAGATTATTTTATTTGGTCAATATATATATTATATTATTATTATTATGATGCCCTAGGCATCTCTTATAAATTGTAGTGCTAATTTCTTGGACTATCACTGCATAATTATGCAATGTCCCATATTAACCTTAAATGTCAGAAAAAAATTAATTAAATTAAATTACAAGTGTATTATTGAATATATAATGTCATATTATTAATGTAGTATTTAATATATATCATGAGTACAAACAAAACAATGATGCAACTAAAGGGTACAAACAATGTCAAGACGCAAACAAGACATTTTCACAATTAAAAATGAATTTATGAACTAAATAAAACAAGCGGAAGTGTCACACGGAAAACGAAGGGTCAAAGATTGACCCGAGGTCAACTGAATATGCAAAGTACACACAAAAAAAAATGACTGCAAAAAATGATGACATCACAGGACTCATAACGGACGAACATTTAACAATCATCAAATAAATGATAGTAAGAGTAGACTGGACGAAATAGTTAACGAACATGATACAAAACTGAATAAAAATGTGAACTTAGTACAAATAAAATACACCAGTTATCTACGGAACGGTACAGCTAACACAAACGTCAAACGATAGCAGATCTGGACAGGCAGTCCACCGGCAAACCTCAATGGGGCTTCCAAAAGTGCAATCGTTTAACTGCCCTAAGACCGACTGAAATCTAGGTGGTCAGCTGTTCGCGACATTCCCCAGAGATTTCAGTTCCCTCCAACCGGCCCGCTAATTAACAACACATTAAAACAACCCAAAAAAATACATGAAACACATTCAGAAAAGACATGCCTATGCAGGCAAAAGGCATGGACTCAGTATTACTGTTTGCAATGACGACAGTATTAAAACAACTAGACTTATCTTTTCCGTTGCTTAGATCAGTGCTAGAGGTCGTCAACAGCTAGGCTAATGCCCCTGACTGTCTGCTCCTGTAGTCCATATCGTGTGTTTGCTTCAATGGCTCATGTTTCCCCTGGTTAGACTTAGAAAACGGCTTTGGTTTCTCCGACAGTTCACCTACACGACCTTCGGTGACGTCACGTTGTTAGGCATTAGAATGAGTACAACGTCATCTTCGACTGGATCATGTGATCGAAACTTGATCGTAAATATTATGGTTAACATGTGCGTAAGGAACAGAAGTTTGTTTCTTTTTTCTGTCGTTCCCCGCATTCGGCCGCCACTTTGTTGCTGAGTTATTTGCCGGTTGAAGATCATGTGCTGAGTATAGTTATTTTAATGATTTCTTGTTGATCGTGCTTGTTTTATCATTACGCGAATTAGGGTGAAGCGTTCATACAACTCAGTAGCATGATATGAAGAAGTAACATGTAATACTTGAACTCAGCAACATTAATGAAGTAATTAATGCCTTCAGGTTGAGTCCGTAATATTTAATCACATGTACACACAGGATGATCATTTCAAATATGAGCAGAACATAAGTCCGTATAAGTCATGCATAAATTAATCAATATCGTAGACTGCTGGTTTACGTGTCAATGTCCGTTTAAGGATACAATGCAGTATTGTCGTCAGAACATCACAGCTATATGCACGCGCAGATAGACATGGCTACCTGCCGACAGTGAGACTGCGAGTCTGAATATTTCATACGAATTGGACGATTATTCTCCTCCTTCTGAGGATTCTAGTTAAACACTAACCTCCGTGAGTTTCCTCTCATATAGAGTTCTAGGACTGACCCTGGTCCATCATAAATGCACATATAAATGGCTATATCATGCCATTGAATTGGAAGGTTAGAAAACGCAGCTATTCAGCTTGGCGGTCAAGTAACAAAGGGTAGCGTCTCCTAGTTACCGACTGTGACCCAAACAACGCTAGACACGTCATAATCGATCGTGTATGGAGCGTTCAATAATTGAAACATCTATCGCAATATATTAAATGTCTTAACCTTTACAATTGCACGTCTGCTAACCTTTAGCAGACGGCGTTAATAACATATACCGTAACAGTACGGAGACATATTGCGCACTCTGAATGCCTATTGTATGGCTGTGCAACATGGAGAACAACTAAACATGACAATTAGAAAGTTACAGACTTTGATAAATGAGTGCTTGCGAAAAATAGAAGGATTTAAATTGCATGACAAGATCACTGATGTGGAACTGATGACAAGATCACTAATGTGGAACTGATGTCAAGCTCACTAATGTGGAACTGATGACAAGATCACTAATTTGAAACTGAAGACAAGATCACTGATGTGAAACTTATGACATGCTCACTAATGTGGAACTGATGTCAAGCTCACTAATGTGGAACTGATGACAAGCTCACTAATGTGGAACTGATGACAAGATCACTGATGTGGAACTGATGACAAGATCGCTGATGTGGAACTAATGACAAGATCACTAATGTAGAACTGATGACAAGCTCAATGATGTGGAACTGATGACAAGATCACTGATGTGGAACTGATGACAAGATCACTAATGTGGAACTGATGACAAGATCACCGATGTCGAACTGAAGACAAGATCACTAATGTGGAACTGATGACAAGATCACTGATGTGGAACTGATGACATGGTCACCAATGAGAAGCTGATGACAAGATCACTAATGTAGAACTGATGACAAGATCAATGATGTGGAACTGATAAGATCACTGATGTGGAACTGAAGACAAGAAACACTACATGCGCCAGTGGAACAGGAGGTGAGAAGAAGACACTGACGCTTAATAGGACACATATTAAGAAAACCAGCTGATAGCGTTACAGGACAGCGTCTGTTCTGGAATCTGCAGGGTAAGACAAATAGAAGAAGACCAAATAAAACACACACACACATACACATACACTCACATACACAAGGAGAATAAAACATTAGACAGACATGACAAAAATAACTAAGACATGGAAAGACTTTGAATTGATAGCACATGACTAGACGGCTTCCCATACTTGTGTTAAGTACATGTGCTGCAAGGCGAGCTGAAATTTTTACTGATGATGATGATGAACGTTTGTACCGAAACATCTACTATGAAAATGTTGATACAGTTTGCTTTCTCTATTTTTTTTTTTTTTCTAATTGTGACCAATTTTACCCAATTATGTACAAAAGTTCAAGCTGATAATTTTTCACTGACTGGGTTGTAGAGTTAATAACAGCGCTAATCAACTATACAAATTTCAGACTATAATTAGCATCCTCAAATCAAAGATGCTTAGCTGGTTAGGTGTCAATAATGAATGGGCAAATAGGAGAAGGAATTCAAGATTGGATGGCAAGGTAAATATGGATTTGAAATGAGAGGAGAGCTAGAATTTAAGATATTTAGCCAAGAATAATGAGGAATGTTGGTTTAATTTGCTCAAGTTGCAGAAAATGAAGGAAAAAAAGAAGATGAAGGAGATAGCTGTAGGTGGACAATGAAGAGAAGAAGACAATGAAGAGAGGAAGACAAGGAAGAGAGGAAGACAAGGAAGAGAGGAAGACAAGGAAGAGAAGAAGAAAGACAAGGAAACAAGAAGAGTCATACTAGGAATGTAAGAAAAGGAAGAAAGCGTAGAATAATACAAGAGGAGCACGAAAAAGACAGGAGGAAGGATCAAGAGGGACCGGTATATAACATGAGAAGAAAAACGGAGAAAAAGAAAGTCAAAGCTGAATAAGAAATTGGGGAGGAGAGCCTTAAGAAGAAAAATGTGGAGGGGAAAAAATTAAGACAGGATGACGAAGAGAGACCACAATCGTGGGGAGGGGGGGGGGGAGATTTGAAAGACCACAATCGTAAAGTTGTAACTAGTATCGAACCATCATCATCATCATCAGTTGCCATCTCCACAACGGAGGTTGGCTGTAATGGATCTCCAACGTCTTCTGTCTCTTGTCTTTGTGGTACACTCTGATAGACTCTTTCCCGTCCATCTCTTGATGTTATCTTCCCACTTATAGCGCTGTCTTCCCCTTGCACGTTTACCTTCAACTCTCCCTTCTGTTATGGTCTTCTGCAAGGTGTTATGCCTTTTTATGTGGCCAAAGTATTTTAGCTGCCGAACTTTGACCTCTCTCATTAGTTCTCTTTTCATACCTAGATTTTCTAGGACCTCCTTATTTGTTTTCATCTCTTTCCATGAGATACGCCCCATTCTTCTATATATCCACATTTCAAGAGCCTCAATTCTTTCTTCCAAATGCTTATTCATCGTCCATGTTTCTGCACCATACAGAAATGCAGAATATATATAACACTTTATGATTCTCAGTATCGAACCAAGAGACTTTGAAGACCGTGAAACAGTGTCGTTTTGAGATGGCAAGCTTCCCTCTGTGGCCACCTGACACGTAAGAGGGTCAATGATTACTAGGCACCGAACCGTACGTCTTTCAACCTCTTTGTCCTGCCACTCCCGCGGTGTCCGTATTATTTCACTAAGCACCGGAACTTGAGTAGCCAGTAACGCCTACCGGTCGACTTTTTTCTCCATATTTGCACCCGGTGACTGTCATAATTCGTCTGTCCAGGGGTTAACTGCCACCCTCTCTCGGTTAAGACCGGTTTTGGACGGGTAGTAAAATTACCAAACAATTAAAAAAATAACTCCTTGGACTCGGAACCCAGCGAGTGAAGTTCTTTATGACGGTCGCACCATGGTCACGACAAAGGCAGCAGTGTAATGAACTCTCAAAGGAAACTTGAGAATATAGTGGTGATTGCCCTGAAGGGAAAAGCTAGCGAAGTATACCGCCTAAATAACAGCTATAAGCTGATATCTCTGCATCTAAAGAATCACGTGAACCCTTTTCACTCCCGAGACTTTCGGACTGTTACTACAACCTTGGGAAGAACCTTCACTTAAGGTCAGGGGTTCTCTATCTGATGTACAAGTACCCCATGGGGTACGAGAGGCTTCTCATGGGGATACGGGTACTATTTGGAAAATAACTATATTTTCATATTGAAAAATTAAAAAACAAAAAAAGCATTTCCCTTCATTACAACTTGAATCAGGATTCTCAGTTTCGTTTTCAATCAAATCTAATGCTCAGACACACACAAAGAACAACAACAAAGTTGAGACCGAGCATCATATGCGGGTATCTTTTTAAAAAAACTGTAACAAGAATAAAACTGTAGGTTGACAAGAACAAGAAATCGGCGAGAGGTCTAAAGTCACAGAAAAAATGTCACAATTTTGGCTATGGAAAAAACGGTCACACTTCATGTAAAAAAGAGAAGATTTAATTAATTTCTTAAGCAAAGTGAGATAATGAAACAAAAACATGTAAGTCAGTCATTTATTGACGAAACATCACTTGTACACGTTGAAATACACCTTACATAATATCGTCGAACCATAAAACATAACCTTCTCATAATTCTGTTCGCGACAGTGACTTACCTTAATCAATTCAGGTTGATGTTACACATTTATACAAAAATTAAATGTTTCTGTTTTATTTTTAAGCAACACTTTCATTAATTTACCACCAGTTGTGTATATTATTTTGGTGAGACTGATTGACATCATCATCAGTTGCCATCTCCACAACGAAGGTTGGCTGTAATGGATCTCCAACGTCTTCTGTCTCTTGTCTTGGTGGTGCACTCTGATAGACTCTTTCCTGTCCATCTCTTGATGTTATCTTCCCACTTATAGCGCGGTCTTCCCCTTGCACGTTTGCCTTCAACTCTCCCTTCTGTTATGGTCTTCTGCAAGGTGTTTTGCCTTTTTATGTGGCCAACGTGTTTTAGCTGTCGAACTTTGACCTCCCTCATTAGTTCTCTTTTCATACCTAGATTTTCTAGGACCTCCTTATTTGTTTTCATCTCTTTCCATGAGATACGCCCCATTCTTCTATATATCCACATTTCAAGAGCCTCAATTCTTTCTTCCAAATGCTTATTCATCGTCCATGTTTCTGCACCATACAGAAATGCAGAATATATATAACACTTTATGATTTTCAGTTTTAATTTGTGAGATAACTGTTTAGATGTCAGTATATGTTTCATGTTGTTGAAAGTAGCTTTGGCCATTCCTATTCTCTTCTTGATTTCTGTTTCACATCTGCCATCTTCTGTTATTATATGACCAAGATATACGTAGTTCTTGACTTGTTCCAGGATTTTCCCATTTACGCTTATCTTTAATGTGGTTTTGTCGTCTGTTTTGCTAATTATCATAGTTTTTGTTTTCTCAATATTAATGTCGAGTCATGACTTATACTGTTCACTTGCTTCACTAGTTCTTGTAACTCCTGTTCGCTTTCAGCTAACAACACGGTATCATCTGCATATCTAAGGTTGTTTATTGACCTTCCACTGATGTTCAGTCCTGGTATTTCCTGTATCTGTTTGAAAAATTTTTCGATGTATAAATTAAATAGGCAGGGGGACAGCACACAACCTTGTCTGACACCTCTTTTTATGACTATGTATGGTGAATAATTCCTTCCCGATCTTACTGTTGCAGTTTGCTCCCAATAAAGGTTACTGAGTATTCTTATATCTTTTCCATCAATACCTATGTCTTCGAGGCATTCAATTATTTTCTCATGATGGACTCTGTCAAAAGCCTTCTTATAGTCAACGAAGCACATATACATACTTTTTTGGACCTTGATTGACATATTGATACTTAAAAGAGGATTCTTCTTCTTCTTCCTCGTTCGCCCTGAAAAGGACGGTGGTTGCGTTGTGTCTGTTTACGCCTAAGCTGTGATATCTGCACCTTTCGGTCGACACATCCGACTTCAGCACGGCATTTTTTAGGGACCGGGTTTGCCTTCCCATTGCGATCCGCACTCGCTCAGCCAGACTGCACTGCTGCAGACTGTTTCCAGGACCTCCACGTGGAGGTGGAGTGCGGTCTTGACCAGCTCTGGTTCGCTGGTCCATGATGCAAGCAGTACATACATGCTATGGGTCGCTGACTGCATTCACTATTGCTGCATCTTGGGGTCCCAAAAGAGGATTCAACAATTAACCTTTAAGTTACAGAAACAGGCAGGTAACAAGGCTAAGTTTGTAGGCCTGCATAGAGGCGTAATATATGTAAATGTGCGTGTATTTATGTGTGTGTATAAATATATTTGTTTGTAGCGTAACTTTTCCCGTACAGGGCACTTTAATTTAGCAGAAAAGGAAATGTCGAAATTGTTCTCTTTCCACACAGTCTGCCCAAGGAAAATTCTCCGAATCTTTTGGCCGAATACCATCACCAACCTCTTCCTCGGAGCAACCAAGAGGTCATGCGCACCATCATTACTGGCAGACGCAGAAGTTGGGTTGCCCACGTCCTCAGAAGAGACGCTGATGCCATCATCACAAGAACAGCTATGCTATGGAGCCCTGAAAGAAAGCGAAAGAGAGGCCGACCAAAAACAACTTGGAGAACTGTGGAGGCCGAGATGCAAAGAATGAACCAGAGCTGGGGAACTGCACGAAGGGAGTCCGCCAACCGAACAAAGTGGAAGCAGTTTGTTGCTACTCTACAAGGCGCCACCAGGCATGATGGCCACTGACTGCTTTAACAGTCGGCGGCTAAGAATCAAAGAAGGTCATATTTGGAGAGCCCTTATGGATACCGTGGATTCCATAGTATGCCACACTGTTGCAAGTGGTCTGTTGCAAGTAGTGGTTTGGTTAGCTCTGAACAATGTTCCATATACTGTCAATAAAGTAGTTATAAATTCTGGCCATTGTTTTATCTTCTTGATATTCTTGAGTGATCGTGTATCGTGCCTTCTATGTAAGATTACGCGAATGCAGGGGTGGAAGATTCTGAATAATAATTGAACCTTGGAATACGATTGATGTGACAAGTCGGTTCCATTGAGTCCACAATTATTTAATACAGATTACACGTCAAGACGATTCATGCATGTTGATCACAAAGGTACATATTATAACTTGAAAATATATGGCATAGATATGTAGATATCCTATCAGTCCTTGTCCAATAATCAAATTACTGTATGCAGATTGTCATAGCTGTATGCACGCGCGGTTGGGGTTTCCAACGGCCGACAGTGAGTCTATGAGTCTGGCAAAATCAAATACTATGGACTGTAATTCATCCTTCCTTAATTTTCACTTCGTACTGACCTTTAATCATTTCAAATCTTCGTAATAGCAATGGACTGACCCATGTCCGTACTTACATAAAATATATCTGTATGGCAATACCATGCCCAACATTGGAAGGAGAGTCAGACGCGTCTTAACAGCTTGACGGTCAATGTGAAAAGGGTAGCGTTTCTTAGTTACCGACTGTGTCCTAAACAACGCTATACACGTCATAATCGATCGTGTATAAAGCGTTCATTAATTGAAACATCTATCGCAATATATTAAATGTCTTAACCTTTATAATTGCACGTCTGGTAACCTTTAGCAGACGGCGTTAATATCATATACCGTAACAATTCCCTGTACACCGGGGAAAAAAAATCTATCGATTTTTTTTTCAATATCTATCCGACTTAACAATTTTTCAAAAAAATTTAACACAATTGTGACATATGGCCGACGATGTTCTGAGTAGAACCGTGTTGCGGTCGTGTCAACTAACTATTTGTCATAGTCATCTAATCATAAATCACATTATATATCAATATTATACATGTCATTATATCAACTAAATAAATGTCCAATGTTAATAGTGAATGATAAAATTAAATTTAAAGTAAGGTCTGTCGTATTAGTATGTCATATATGAATTAATTTGACTAATTAAAATTAAATTAATTAATTAAACTAAGAGTTAAATTATTAAGATTCTAATTTCACGCGATGTTATGAGAGAAGAAAAGACAAACTAAGTGAGAAGAAATAGAAAGAAATTCGAATATAAGTTTTAACTTAATTGTGTGTGTTAAGTGTTAGTGAATAATAACTAACTAACTTAACTAACTAAATACTGTATAGGTACATTAAAAAAAAAATTATTAATCTAATACTTGTGTGAGATTTATTTTCTCTTTTCATAATTTCTTCTTTTTAGTATTTCGTTCTCTTTTTTTTTTTTTTTTCATTTAATTTTTTTCTCACCTTTCATTTTATTGATAATAATTCAATTAAGAAGTTAAGTTAACTAATTAATTAGTATAGGATATGATGATCCATCCGTAGTCTTGATCCTGATGAATTCTTTTAGGCAAAAGTGTTCAAATGTCCACGTCGGAAAGAAATGTCATTTATAACTGCATCGAAGAATTAAGAGTCCATAGGATAATAAGTTCGACTTGTCGTCAGATATTATTCCATGATTGTTCAATGATATTCGTATATCGTGTATGGATATTATACGAAGTTCGAATGTAAGTATATATACCTTGATTGTCTTGTCGTTCAATTCTGTGATGCATATAGTGTTTATAAAGTTTGAATTGAAGGCAAGGTTAGTTCCTTTATAGTTGATACTTCGTTCAATCCAATGTAGTTCTGATTGATGTAGTTTAAGAGTGTCAATGTTGATTATTCGTCGTCAATAGGATTACGTGACAACGCATCTGCCACACAATTTTCAGTGCCAGGTATGTGTTCAATGGAGAACTCGAATGGCTGTAGGATGATTGAATATCTGGCAAGTTTTTGGCTTTTGTATGATTGGATCGACGCAAGGATGCTACAGCACGTTGGTCCGTCTGTATGGTAAAGGGGGCACCGAGTAGAAACTTTTCAAGCTTCGTTATTGCCCAGATCACAGACAAAAGTTCCTTGTCGACTGTGGAATACTTTGTTTCAGCCGGCTTCAGCTTTCTTGATATATATAAGGTGGGGTGTAGAATGCCGTCATGGTTCTGGAGCAGGCATGCACCAATGCCGTAGTTACTAGCATCTGTTCGTAAGAAAAATCTTTTGGAAGCATCGGGAAGTCTTAAAATTGGTTCATGTGAGAACAAATTTATAATTTTGTTGAAAGTTTCATTGCATGTACCAGTCCATGTCACCTTCACCGGCATATCTTTTTTTAACAATGAAGACAATACAGCCGTGATGGATGACAAGTTTGGTATGAATCTACTGTAATATTGAACAAGTCCTAACAAACTCCTGACCTGTTTCTTCGTCTGAGGAACTGCTATGTTTAGAATTTTGGAGACTGTACTAGGTAACGTTCGGATATATCCCGATCCAATGATATGTCCCAAAAAGGTTATCTCATTACACGCGATTTGCACCTTTGTAGGTTTAGCAGTTAGATGATAATTCCTTAGAGTGTCAAAAACATATCTAGTCCCGAAACATGTTCCTCAAACGACGAACTAAACAAGCATATGTCGTCAATATATGTAATAACGTCTGGTCTACCTGATAAAATTTGTCGCATCAGGCGAATGAAGGTAGCTGGCGCATTAACAAGCCCAAAAGGCATCACGTTCCACTGGTATAGACCTTGTGGCGTGGAAAATGCGGTGTAGTACTTAGCCTTTTCGGTCAGTGGTATCTGCCAATAACCTTTTGTTAAGTCTATCTTACTAAATATAGTTGCGTTAGATAGACGTGGCAGTAAGTCGTCAATGAGTGGATGTGGTTCGCTGTCAACTATAGTCTTAGCATTTAATTTTCTATAATCAACACATAGTCTAATGTTATTGTCCTTCTTCCGGACAATCACTAATGGAGAAGAGAATGGCGAATTACTAGTCTCAATGATTCCCAGAGACAACATCTGTTCAAGTTCCTTAGTAGTTTTAGCAAGGAAATGTAAAGGAACAGAATAGGGATGTACACGAATAGGTGTATCGTCATTGAGAGTAATGTCATGACTGATAGCCGATGTGCGACCCGGAACGTCGGTCAACACATCTGGATAAGATTGTAATAGATTAGCAATCTGTAGACGCTGTTGCGGTGTAACCGTTGAAGAGATGGTTACATCCCGCCAAGATTCAGTAGGTTGAACTACTGGTACAGGTAACGGTAACTGTACCTCAGGAAAAGAAGATTCTTCTTCCTGGATGACAGATAAGTTAGTATAATGACAAGTGGATACTGTGTTGTCATCTAGTTCATGAAAAATTGACTGTAAGTGTTCAGGACGTGTATGAAATTGCTTGAGCATGTTAATATGAAATATCTTTTTGTGTCCCTTGATATCTAAGACGTAATCGACGTCGGAAATTTTATCAATGACTTTGTAAGGACCATTCCAAGATATCAATAATTTATTGTTATTGTGAGGAAGTAACACATAAACTTCATCGCCTGGGAATAATTGGCGTAATCGTCGAGACTTATTTTGTAGAGATCGAGCCTTAGCTTTTGCAGCCTCAGAAGAAGCTGTTGCCAACAGGCAAGACTCAATAATGTTCTTCCGAAGATTAATTACGTACTCGTAAGATGACTGAGTGTCCTGAGTCATCTCGTCGTCAATTAATAAGTTTTTTATTAGTCCCATAGGACCTCTTGGGGGAGCACCAAAAAACTAATTCAAAGGGAGAGAAGCCAGTTTGTTCATGCGGTACCTCCCGATAAGCAAATAGAACAGCTGGGAGTGCTCTGTCCCAGTCATGAGGGTGCTTAGCAGTAACCTTATGTAGTAGTTGTTTAAGTGTACGGTTAAGTCTTTCAACCGCACCATTACTCATCGGATGATAAATACTACTTAAATTCCTATCAATGTCCCAAGTTTTCATGACTTCCTTCATGGTGTCAGATATAAACTGTGACCCATGGTCTGATAAAAGTTTTCTAGGAAACCCTATTCTAGAAAAGATGAGATGTAGTGCATCAGCTACATCTGTGGTAGTGGTGGTCTTTAATGGGATAGCTTCCGGCCATCGTGTGCACAAATCAATGCACGTAAGGACGAATCTATGTCCTCTGGCCGATGGTAGCAATGGACCAATAATGTCTATTGCCATCTTGTCAAAAGGTCTCACTGAGATATCGCAAGCCTGAATAGGCGCCGTGTGAAAAGCTCCACGTGCTTTCACTTCTTGGCATGTAGTACAGGAACGTACATACTGCGAAATATCTCTTGACACCCCTGGCCAAAAGAATGAAGACAGTACTCGAGATCGTGTTCGAGTATATCCCATATGTCCAGCACAATGTGAGTCATGTGCATGTTGAAGAATGTACCGTCTAAAAGTATATGGGACCATAACTTGTTGTTTCATTTGTGATTGTCATGAAAACATCTAATCAATATGCCATTTTTAATAACAAAACAATGTTTGTTATTATTACCTGAGGATAGATTGTCAACTTTATCAACCAACGTAAAAAATTTTTTTAAAGATTTATCCTCTTTTTGTTTGGTTGCAAATGTTTCCCTGTCAATAGGTGAATTGACTACAAATTCCTCTTGGTTGTCTGCATCCATTTTATTATCATCAACTTTCTCCATGAGTTGAGTCTGTGCTCTAGTTGTCACGGCGTTTCCAGTGCATAGGTTATGTTTCTCCCATTCTATAATCTCATCTGGAGTACAATCTTTACTGCCGTGTATACGACCAACCATCAAATCAGCTATAGGCTTTTTTAGCATACATACTTTTACGTTTCCTGTGAAGAAAGGAGTGTTGACATGAATAATAGCTGTGGGGTAAAACTCTATTGTTCCACCAAACCCCATCCAACGAACACATCCCCCCGTTGCACAGCTGGGATGTACCACCGACTATCGTACACCAATCGTTGTGGATCCGAATCCCTCAATA
>JAMPIV010014924.1:0-117194 GCA_024509875.1 Oreohelix idahoensis | reverse complement strand
GGTGTTAGTAGGTTTGGGAGTGGTGGGTGTGGTGTTGGGGTTGATAATTGATTAAATATTATGTGTTTATTGGGTGGGTGGAATAATATAGTGTATTCTATAGGTGTATATATATATATGGTACATATGAGTTTTGTAGTCTTAAAATGTGGGACTAGGTAAGTTTGGGCATAATTGTTAATTTGGGTTGGATTTGCAATTTCATTAATATATATGTCCTGATTCAACTACAAAGTGAACCAGGAATCACAATCAATTGTAATTACAATTTATATGTACATAATTTATCAATAAGAACCTTGTAGTGACATATTTTATTAATATTATCCTATGTGTGTCAGTTGTGTAGTAGTAATATGAGGTAATACTGGTTTTGTTTTTTCAAGCTATGTTGTTATTTGTCATCATGACTTCAAGTGTTTGTTTATCTTGTAAATGGTATGGGGAAAAGTTCACAGTTCCTATCAATTTAAACACTGTATTTTCCCCTCTGGTTTATTATAAAGTCAGATTTTGAGGGGGGGGGAGGGTGGGGGAGGGGGGCATAATGTTGAGCTCCACTGGCCACATAGGCTTATCTTTCGTGATGGCGGCAGGAAAAGACTCCTCTGCTCGATAGTCTCCCTGTGTTCTGGAGACACCTTACTGGTCACTATCTGGACCCAGGAGTATGCTGTCAGCCTCTAGGTTCAGCAAAGCTCCGACCAGGTGCTGCTCAATAGCTTTAGGACCACGGTCCCACAATTCATGGAATAATACACAGTTACGTTGACTGACAATGAATATAGCACAATTTCGATCTGCCGATGTCCCAGGCTTTTATTTAGAAAAATATGCACTGGCGCTCAACGCACTGTTCTGTAGTAAGTTTATTTGAACATGTGGTGGTGACCTGACGCCTCTGATTGACTATATTCGCGGGTCTAACCAATCGTGCCATGTTTACCCAATCGTTTGAAAAAAAGTACTCCTACTCCCGTTTCCCCTGACAACAAAAGATAGTATTTATAGCCCGACTAATCGTGTTTAGCCTTACATTTCTTGCGCTCCAATCAAATCGGATTTAACATGGAGACCCATTTCCCGTACAATGGTGGTGTGAAAATCTGCCACTGAGCGATTCTGATTTTGGTGTTGTCTGACATCCCTCACTATTTTATTTTGGCTATAATTTGGTAATTCCTAGACTATTTGCGTAACGTTTAACATATTCTTTGTCAGCAAGTCCTAAGGAACCCAAATATACAAATTTAAAGGAGCTAAGTGGCTGCGTTCAAAATATGCATTTTCTTCTACCTCCTGTTTACTTCGAATACGATGTGGTGTCTGGGTACTGTAATGTTTTCAAACGTAAACCAGTATAATGTCATGTTTCCTAATAAGCGTTTTGTGAGTTTTTAAAAACTAACTCTCGTGTGTGTAGTGTTTTTTTATCACTGTCGATTTGAAAAAAAGCTAGTGCTTGTGGCCTTACACGCGTGATGGTAGTAATTGTGTATCGCGAGACGCGTGTTTAGTGTTGCATGCGTTCCTGCTTTCAGCCTCTCCCTTTCTTTCTATCTTTAGTCCATCTGTCTTTCGTTTTTTGGTAACGTAGTGTATAAAATGACATGAATGGAATTTTAAATCTAGGTCAGATTGCGTATCTCAAGGTTTTTCTTAGAAATGGAGTACACATTTTATTGTGTTGGGGAAACGCGTGTATGCTGCAGAAGGCTTTTACTATCAACGTGAAAACGTTTAAGGTTTGGGAGAGAGAGCGCCAAACTATCCTATCGGCTGTCTTCCTCCTGACCTGGTTCCATTCTAGTCCTCGGTCCTTCAAAGATTGTCCAATGTTGTCCTCCCAGCAGACTCTGGGTGGTCCTGGGGGTCTGGATCCCTGGCTCTTTGCCTCTCACGCCTATCATGGTAGCGGATCCTCACCCATTCTGCAGACATGGCCAAACCATCTCAGTTGGGTCTGTTCTACTCGGGTCTGCAGGGGGTGGGATTTTAGGCCTTGACGTATCGTCTGGTTGCGGACCATGTCTCTTCTTGTTACTTCAACCACCTTCCTCAGATACCTCATTTCCGAGGTTTGGATCTGGCTTTTGTGGGTTGTAGTCATTGCCCATGACTCGCATGCATATGTCAAGACTGGGATATAGGTGGAGCGGTATACAGCCATCTTCGTTTTCTTACCAACCTCTCTCTTGCTGATGAATCCTCGATTTACAGCCTGAAAAGTCTCCCAGCTGCTGCTTTTTGAGTGGCCAACTCTTCTTTGATGCCTCCCTTTCGGTCTATAATAGCTCCAAGGTATTTAAATGGGTCGACCTCTTCTCCCAGCTTAATCTGATGTCTTCTTTCTTCTCGTGATATCATCATGGATTTTGTTTTAGAGCTGCTTATGGCCATCCCTCTCTTCTCAAGCTCTTCCTTCCAGACTTGCAGGTTGGATTGGAGATGTGCCTCTGATTTAGCAATCAGGGCAACATCATCAGCAAATGCCAGCTCTGAAATACAGACTTGTCACATCTTCCAGTACCCCACTGAATACTTTCTTGTTCTCTCCTTACATGCCTAGATGACATCGTCCATGAGGAGTATGAAAAGATAAGGTGACAGCATATCGCTTTGTCTTACAGCAGTGGTGGTCCTGAACTCTTCTGATTTATGGTTTGCTGTCCTCACATAATTTCTGCAAGACTTGTAGAAGCGCTGTATAGCATGAATCAGAGGTACTGGAATGTTCTTCCTTGCAAAACAGTCTCAAAGTTTGCTCATGGGGACCCTGTCAAACGCCTTTTCCAGATCTATGAAACAGAGATGGATCTCACGCTTATACTCAAGGGCCTTTTCACTCAGCTGTCTGAGTGTGAAGATTAGGTCTTGAGTCCTTCGGTTTGCTCGGAATCCGCACTGGACCTCATCCAATTGTGGCTCAGCTAGGCGTTCTGATAAATAACAAACTGAAAATACGTCGCCGTAGTAGACTAGATTTCCAAAGGTTGTTGAAAATATATCAGAAGTGATTAAAAAAAAAAAAAACTAAGGCAACCAATGTCGCATAGAGATTATGATCAATAAATTTTCTATATTCTCTTCTTTTTTTCTACCCGTGTCCTCTATTTTATTATCACTCTTTATCCTTTTCCTGTGTTTTTTGCATTCGTACGTTTGCGACTATAAACATTACTATTTTCCCATTCAAACTTTCGCCTGGTTTCGGTTTCTCATTTAGAAACGCAGTAGATTACCTAACGTCTCAGTCCCTTGCACGAGATAACTTTAGGTGGGATTTCAGTCTATCAGACATGATGAGCAGACAAATTGTCTACATTTGCAGCTGTCACGAGAGTTTTTCGCCAGGCTAGCTCCCGCCGAAGTGTGAAAATTGCCCTCTGCAGTGGAGACGGGTCGTCTGACATTCGCATCTGACATGAGCGCTCACTGTCCGATAGTTAGACGGAGGTGTGAATCGCGCCAGACATGCTCGCTCAGAGCAGACAGGGTGTCTGGCATTTCGCCTCTGACACGCGCGCTCACGGTCAGATAGTTAGACGGAGGTGTGAAGACGCACTGGTGGCAGTTACGGCATGCGTCTAAGCTAACGTAGGTGTTAGGAGAGGGGAGAGATCGGGTTTTTGGAAATAGTAGGAGCCTTTGTCTGGTTTAAGATATTAACCAGAGTTTGAAACTTGATTTCACTCATTCTCCATTTGCAGTAGACGTGGTCACTTCGTTCTAGATACTTAAACTTATAAGTGAAATCTCTTAGTTTCGTTGTGATACCGTAGTTCTGTGTTGAGGTAAATATTACATTCATTTCATTTCATAACCCTCCACTCCCAAAGGAGCATAGGCCTTCAACAAACACATGCCAAGTCCTCCTGTCACGTGCCATCATCTCAAGTTCTTTCCATGTTCTCCTCATCATTTTCACCTCTGTTTCCAACTCTCTTCTCCATGTACTTCTTGGTCTTCCTCTGCCTCTCTTGCCCTGGGGGTTCCAGAACAAGGACTGCCTTGTAATGCTATCAACAGGTTTCCTCAGTGTGTGTCCTATCCATCGCCATCGTCTTCTTCTCATCTCTTGTTCCACTGGCACTTGTCCAGTTCTTGTCATCAGTTCCACATTGGTAACCTTGTCATACCATTTTAATCTCTCTATTCTACGCAAGCACCCATTTATGAAAGTCTGTAGCTTTTTGGTTGTTGTCTTTGTTGTTCTCCATGTCTCCGAGCCATACAATAGGACTGACTTCACATTTGAGTTGAAGATTCTTATTTTCGTGTTGGATCCTATTTCTCTTGATCTCCATATATTTCCCAATGCAATGAAAGCTCCTCTTGCTTTTTGTATTCTTATTTTGATATCGCTGTCTGTCCCTCCAACTTTGTCTATATTACTGCCAAGATATGTGTATGATTCTACATCTTGTATTGGCGTTTCTTCAAGTTCAACCCTGTTTTCATTACCTGCATTTATTCTCATTATTTTTGTCTTTTCCCTGTGTATTTTCAGACCCAATTGCTGTGACCTCTCATCGAGTGTTTTCAATTTGTCCTGCATCTGATTACGGTTATGGGACAGGAGAGCCAAATCATCAGCAAAATCCAGATCATCCAACTGCTTAGTCAGAGTCCACTGGATTCCATTTCTGTTGTGTGTTGTCGATGATCTCATAACCCAATCTATTGCCAGCAAGAAAAGAAATGGAGACAAGAGGCATCCCTGTCGCACTCCTGTTCTTATCCCAAATGGTTCTGTAAGCTGTCCTTCATGAAGAACTCTGCACGTCATGTCTTCATAGGTTTTCTTTATTAAATTAATGATTTTCAGGGGAACTCCATAATGCCTCATCAATTTCCAAAGTGATTCTCTGTCCACACTGTCAAATGCTTTTTCGTAGTCCACAAATCCGATGTATAGTGGTGAATTCCATTCCAGACTTTGTTCAACTATTATTCTCAAAGTGGCTATCTGGTCTGTACATGATCTGTTTTGTCGAAAACCTGCTTGTTCATCTCTCAATTTCTTGTCTATGGACTCCTTTAATCTCTCAAGGATAATCCTGTTCAATACCTTTCCTGGCACTGATAGTAACATTATTCCTCTATAATTTGTGCACTCTTGTAGATTTCCCTTCTTAGGCAACTTAACCAGATATCCTTCCTTCCATTCTGCTGGTATCTCTTCTTTTTCCCAGACTTTACCAAGTAATTTATATAACATCTCTGTAGCCGTGTCGATATCTGCTTTGATGGCCTCTGCTGGAATGCTATCAGGTCCAGACGCTTTTCCATCTCTTAGAAGCTTTATGGCTTTCTTTATTTCTTCCTTCGTTGGTCTTTCACCGTTAATTTGTAGCTCTTCTTCTGCTGGCTGGATGTCCGGCGGGTTTTGTGGAGCTGGTCTATTGAGAAGGTCCCCAAAATATTCTGTCCACCTCTTCATTTGCTCTTGTATATTGCTGAGCAGTTTCCCATTCTTATCTTTTATGAGGCAACTTGTTTGCTTGTATTTCCCTGTTAGCTTCTTTGTGCTGCTATACAGTTCTCTCATATTTCCTTTGGCTGCAGCATCTTCTGCCTCTCTTGCCAACTCCTCAATATACTTCCTCTTGTCTCTTTTGATACTTCTTTTTACTTCTTTGTTTGCTTCTGTGTACACTTCTTGAGCCTTGGCTTTGGAACTTCTGGTTTTGCTTGTGTTTAACTCTGCTTTCTTGTTTTTTCTATCTTTTATCTTATTGATGGTTTCTGTTGTTATCCATGCTTTTTGTTGTCTTTCCCTTTTCCCCAGTATTTCTTCACATGTCTCCTTCCATACCGTTTTGACCTGCTGCCAATAGTCTTCTGTATCCTCTACATCTTCCAACTGTTGGAGCACTTGGAATTTGTTGGATACTGTGACCGCAAATTTGTCTCTTGTTTCTTGATTTCTTAGCTGTCCTACATTAAACTGTTGTCTATAATTTTGCATTGTTGCATATCTCTTGAGTTTCATTTTTACTTTGGCTATCAGAAGATGGTGATCTGATGCCACATCTGCTCCTCTATATACCTTTACATCCTGCAATGATGATCTAAACTTCTTCTTTATGCATATATGATCGATCTGATTTTCTGTTCTATGGTCTGGTGATATCCATGTTGCCTTGTGTATTCTCTTATGTGGAAACATGCTTCCTCCTATAGCCAGTTGATTTGAAGCACAGAAGTTTGCGAATAGTTCTCCATTTTCATTCATTACTCCTAGCCCATGTTTTCCCATGACTTCTTCAAATCCAGTATTGACTGTACCTATCTTTGCATTCATGTCACCCATCAAAATTGTGATGTCTCTTCTTTTTACTTTATCCATAATTTCCTGTAGTTTAGTATAAAATGCTTCTTTCACAGACTCTTCTTTGTCATTAGTTGGTGCATAACATTGGATGACATTGACATGAATTTTCTTTTTAGCTGTTTTGAAAATAGCTGTTATTATTCTGGGTCCCACAGCTTCCCATTCAATGAGTGCTTTCTGTGCTTCTTTAGATAACATAAGAGCTACCCCTTCACTGTGGTGTGAACTTTCGTCTTCGTGTCCTGAGGACAGCACCAATTCACCTGTGATGAGTTTCTTCCTGTCTACCCCCTTCCACTTTGTTTCACACATTCTCAGAACCTCGATTTTGTATTCCCTCATTTCTGCTGCTACTTGTGCCACTTTCCCTTGTTCGTTCAATGTCCGAACATTCCAGGTGCCAAATCTGGAAGTTCTCCTAGAAGAAAGAAGGTTAGTCAGCAACACAGACTCCTTTCGGCTTTCTCTGTGTTGCATCATACGCCTCCCCGCGAGAGGACCTTCCCCTGTCTTGGATGGCTGTGTTTTATTTTCTTTATTTGACTTGTCCATATTTGTTGAAGTTTTTTGTGGTTTAAATTTTTTTTTACAGGATGGGGTAACCGGCCCCATGCCCAACCCTCCTTAGTCGCCTTCTACGACATGCTTGGCAGGGGACAGTGTTACTATTCTTTGCTCCCCTTTCGGGCCCCGGTAACACACGGGTGAAATATTACATTAAGTATCTAATATTTTGTGAGTGATTAAGTGTTTAACCGCCTATTTTATCCCACTAGTTTCTTTTGTGCAGATTGATTAATTTATAAGTCTGTTATATTCTCTAGTCGACGAGTTACAGTGGAAAAACAGAATAAATTATAATTTCTAGCTTAAAATCATGTAGCTATAATGAATTTAATTTAACTGCTAAATAATCTGACGAGAATAATTTTTCTAAACTAACTTATAAATGCTAGATGCCTCATGAGTGTTGACGGAATACGTACGTATTCCTAATTCATGTTGATTGATTTTTATATATAACTTATTTCACGGGAAAGTTTAAACGTCAAGTCAAGCTCTACGCTTGCAGTTCAAAATGTAAGTTATATTGAGTACATAATATGTCAAATATTTCATGTGTTTTTTTTTTTCTTTATTCAATGAATACTGGGGTAACCCAACTTTGCCGGCGTTTAGTACAGAGACAAACCTGTGAGAAACATAAACATTTTATATCTTTAACCACGTGGGTTTTTCAAGTAACACCTGTCTGACAGGGCGTGTACCTTCAGAGATAGACAGAATACTAATCCCACTAACGGGTTTTTTTAAAGAATAAATGCTTATACTGGGCCTTTGAGCCAGATCATATTTCTTCACAAACTCTAATGTACATGCTGCCTTATGGCGAGAATAATTGCTGAAGAAAGTAAAAATAAACATTAACTTTTCCGACATTGTTGACAAAGTGTGTGGTGAACCAAGACTATTTGTTGAGAGAAGTTGTCCACCGGTCATCTTCCTAATTAAGGGAAACCTCGTGTTCTGACACTGTGTGCCCCGCTGAAACCCTAACTCTTACCTCGTGAATAAGTGACATTAACTTAAATCTGTAAAGAAAGAACGATCGCCTGAAGATAACGCTCCCCGGACACAGTGAATGAAACCAATATCTGCAGAGCTGGGTATCCGCTTCATCCAAAGATAGACAGATTAAACGAAGTGTACACTAAGGCTTGCGCCAGACGGCGAACAACCGCACGATTGTAGGTAAGGTTGTGTGAGTCAGGGCCCTGATGAAAGAACCGAGTGAAAGTAGACTGAAGTATGTTCTTCGTTTGATTCACTCACTTTGTAACTTTCCTTATGCAAGATTTTGTTGCTAAACTATATTTTTCCTTAGAATAGATACTGCTATCAAAGTCAGTTCATACCTTCAAAAGGGGAAAATATTAGACCCAAATCATATGTATCTGTGACTCTTTGGGCTATCATCGTTCTCCTAACGGGACTGTGGGCTAAACATCGAGGGAAGATCATAACTGTGGGTCTATCATTTCTCGTAGAAATTCCTTGATTTTTATGACTATTTGTATATGCTTTGATGTAATTTTATGTGTTGTGATGGGATTTTAGATGATAATTAAAACTGCCCTTAAACTTAATCAGCGTGTTGGTCAGCTCGTTCTAGAATATCTATATAATCATCTGTTATAGTTTTCCCACGTCTGTACGTCTAACTGTCGTCTTGTATGTGCGTGCCTCTATCACAGTCTACCATCTCACGCGTGGAAATCTATTGCTATTACTATCTCTCACTGTGACTATCACTTATTCTAATCTATTCAGAAGGGACCAACCCAAGTCTTAATTCCCCTATCAAAAATCTACGACAAATGTGGTCTCGTCCGAATGATTGTTTTTGGAACTTAGAATAGGAAGACGAGACGGCAAATATCAGCTCGTCTGTAAGATTCTTTATTCTGTAATAGAGTAAGAGTGTGATTGTCTCGTGGTTTTGTGTATCTTTAAAAATAATATCCCCTAGACGAAACGATCTGTTTATGGGCGTGCTGACTACACAATTAATCATTGTTTTTCCACAGCATTTTTGAGCATATACACATTTGAGTTACAGGTTGATTTTGTCGGAATACAGTGCAGACCTGATAAGGAGAACTCACCAGGGACCCAAGAAATAGTTCTTCTTATCAGAAATTCCTCTTATCCAGATAAGAGTTCAAGCATATGGTAATGCATTTACAACGTACAATACAATAATGAATTAGCGTTGAATACGACAGATGTATGACAGAAAATATGTTAATCACTAAAAGTGTTAATGTACAAAGTTGGCACAAATATCTAGAGAATAACAGCACTTTTTACACTTAAAATTAAAAAGCTGCAATTTTCCTCTGTATCTTACCGTAGTACCCGTACTTGAGTTAATAAAAATGTCTTTCCATGACATCCTTAAATTCAAAGACATGATAAATTAAATCATCTTGGCATCCAGCCTGCATTATATACATGTTAGTTTTATCCATGCAATTTGAAACTTCCAACTGTGAAATAGTTTGTACCGTTAACCCACAGTCATCATTATCTCTAGAATTTGTACACTCTTAAATGATAAACACTCTTAAATGAAAAAGTCTGTAATTTTCCTCTGTACCTTGGTACCTGAGTTAATAAAATGTCTTTTCATGGCCTCTTTAAATCCAAAGAAATGAGAAATTAAATCATCTTGGCGTCCAGCCTGCATTATATACATGTTAATTTTATCCATGCAATTTGAAACTTCCATTTGTGAAACAGTTTGCACTGGCAACCCGCAGTCATCATCATCATCTCCATCTAGGTCAGGACTGGAAAGGACAGAAGATGAAACGGTTGGCATACACATCCCTAGAATATCAGCACTGGCAAGGCTAGCACTACATGTAGTAACAATATCATTGTCAATGTTGACAAAATCTTCTGCTGAAATGTTCAGTTCCTGATATAGTCGATGAAGCAAAGGTTCCACAGAAGTTTCAATTATAATACTGCCATTACAAGTATTTGATACAACCATGTTTTCATCATCTGTATCATCTCCAACTTTGCAGTCAGCGACCCATAGCTGTACTGCTTGCATCAGGACCAGCGAACCAGAGTTGGTCAAGACCGCACTCCACCTCCACGTGGTGGTCCTGGAAACAGTCTGCAGCAGTGCAGTCTGGCTGAGCGAGTGCGGATCGCAATGGGAATGCAAACCCGGTCCCTAAAAAATGCCGTGCTGAAGTCGGATGTGTCGACCGAAAGGTGCAGATATCACAGCTTAGGCGTAAACAGACACAACACAACCACCGTCCGTTTCAGGGCGAACGAGGAAGAAGGAAGAATCTCCAACTTTAAAGCCTGCTTTTCGAAAACAGTTTACAATAGTCACAGGCAACACTTTACCCCATGCAGATTTCAACATAACAATAGCGTCCAGAAGGGTTATCTTGAAGTCTTCAGCAACCAAGTCTGCATCAATGTGACCTACAACTTTGGACAACATTGCTGACCTATAATGAACCTTCAGATTTTGAATAATACCTTGGTCACAAGGCTGAAGTTTGGATGTCGCATTTGGTGGTAAAAATAAAAGTTCTGTTGCTTTTAGATTTTGAACATTTAGGTGGGCTGAACAGTTGTCAAGCACCAAAAGAACTTTGCGATGTTGACGTTCCATAGAATGATCAAATGCATGTAGCCACTTGGTGAAAATGTCTGATGTCATCCAGGCTTTTGAATTAGCTGCATAATCGACACACAATTTTTTCAAACCTTTAAAACAGCGTGGATTTTTGAATTTACCGATTACAAGTAATTTCAATTTTTCTGAACCATCCATATTTTTACACACAACAGCTGTGATTCTTTCTTTCGATTTTTTCCCCCATGACACTTTTCATTTCTGAAGGAAAAAGTCTTGTCAGGCAGCAATCTCCAAAACAATCCAGTTTCATCAGCATTAAACACATCAGCGGAATTATACCTACTCATGGCTGGTTTTAGCACCTCCTCCGTCCATGACTCGGTAGTCGTTTCATTAACAGAATGCCTTTCCCCACACAAAGCTTTGTAAGTAATGTTGTGCCGTTTTTTAAAACGACCCAACCAGCCAGGACTACATTTCCAGCCAGTCCGACCTTCCAGAAGTGCTAACTCTTCTGCCTTTGCAGTTAATATAGGTCCATTTACAGGAACATTTGCTGATCTCGACATGGTGAACCATTTTAGGAGTGCCGTGTCAACTACATCACACGCCGCTTTTCGGTTCTTCATTCTGTGACAATTAACTTGTCCACCATAAAACATTTTTCTGTACCGATACTTATTTTTTATGATTCCTGAAAGCGTTGATTTTGGAATGTCGAATTCCTTTGCTATTTCCATTTTCTTTTTGCCACTATTTTCCACTTCTTGTAAAAGCTCAATCTTTCTTTTCAAAGATATGGATTTTAACTTTCCAGCCATTTTTAGAGGGGAAATAACTCAAATTCTAACACCGATGAAGCGCGCAATTTCCGAAAATAGCCGAAAAGTTGTACAAATGTCCAGGTACTGTATTTGAAAAAAGTTCGCCTTAAGCAGATCAAATTATATAGTCGGGACACGTTTAATCGTTCGGCATATCCGAAAATTCGTGATAAACGGATTCCGCTTAACCGGACATTTTTTACAAAGACAAAGAAGAAAAATTGCCGGGGATAAACAAATTGTTCTCCATAACAGAAATTCGCCACATCCGAGATCGCCTTAAGCGGTCTGCACTGTATATGTTAATTCTTGATTTTGTAATACTAAACGCTGGTAAAGTTTGTGAGTGTATAACATTCACAGGGTTCTGAAGAAGTAGGTGTTTGAGCTAAGCTAAGGAGTGCGTTCAGACAATAACGTCCTGTAAATTGCCTCCCTTACCCTAACTGTCTTCAGGGGTAAACTTTTAGTGGATTAAAAAATTAAGGGATTTTTTTTCCTCCTTAAATTTTTGCAATAATTATTTTGTTTCCACTGTAGCAACTTATTTTTCAGTGAGTATATTAACTACCATTTATTTGGCGTAGTCGTGTGCATTAGGTGCTTTATTGCCGATTAATAGCAGCGATAGTTAGACACTATATTTTGGAGGAGGTATCCCAGGGTGAAGTATATAATCTTTTGATTTTGGTAATTTCTCGTAAGTGGTAGGAACCAGTGTATCCTTTCTTCTTTTCTTTCTCGAACTAAGTCTCAGCCACTGAGTTACTATGGCCGAAAGGGCGAAACTTAGACAGATGCTCAGGGACGAAGCGAGAGAAGAAGGTTTGGACGGAGAAGAAGCGAAAGCTTTTGTCAGGGACGAACTTGAGAGACATGATGCGGAGAGGAAAGCAGCTGAAGCTAAAGAGCAGAGGAAGATGGATGAGGAAATGGAAATTCGCAGGATGCAGCATGATAAGGAGAGGGAGGAGAGACAGCATGAGGAAAGAGAAAATGAGCAACGACGACAGCATGAGCTGGCGCTTAAAGCTCTAGAGGTCCAAAGCCGTGGTGCTGCCTTTACCTCCAGCAATGGAGAGTCTTCTCCTCATTCTTCTTTAACTGATCCCCCTAATACTCAATCTACTCATCTCACTGTTATTTCTTTTGCGCTAGAATCTTTTCCTTGTCCTAACGAGAAGATTGACACGTATCTAGAAAAATTTGAGAAAATTGCAACTCTGTACGGTTTAGAGAGGTCGCGTTGGAATATGAAGCTTTCCCAGGCTTTGAAAAGTTCTGCTTACGATGTGTATGCAAAACTGGAGAGCAGCCAACAAGACAATTACGATGTGTTGAAGAAAGCGTTACTGGAGCGCTTTGAAATGAATGCTCGCAAATTTTTGCAACTGTTTCGCAACAGCAGGAAAGAGAGCTCTGAAACTTTTCAGCAGTTCTCGTCTCGTTTGAAGGGATACTTGACTAAGTGCCTAGAGCTCTCGCAGCTCCCCTCTACCTATGAAGGTCTTGAGGAATTTGTTATAACAGAACAAATAAAGAACACTTTGTCTGCAGATACCCGGAGATTTCTAGCTGAGCAAGGTGCAGAAAAGCTTGAAGACATTTTGGAAAAGTCTGAGCGATATCACAATGCGCTGGCTGAACTACCGGCCACAAAACGTAAACCGACAGAAGAGCATTTTCGAAAGAATAATCTAGACCAATCTTCTCATGCTTCTAATCAGAATAACCACAGAGAAACTGGACCTCAAAACCCCCCCTCCGGAAAAATCCAAGTTCTACAAAAACAAGTACCCCAACCACAGTAAACAGTCTGATCAACCCGACCGCCCTTCATGGCAGCGCAGCAAGAAAGGACAAGGTGGCAAAGGAAGATCTCCTGAGCACGGGACTAATGATCAGAGTGAGCACACCGAGCCTAAACGCATCGGATGCTTACTAACAGTCTCGCAAGGCGGAATTATTGACAGTGATTCCCAACCTGTTGGGGATACACCCTCAACGCGAGGTACTGTTACAAAGAACGGTTCTCAAACTTTTTGTTTATTTGACACGGGGCTTTCTTATGATTGCATTGTTGCCAGACACCTGGTTAAACCCGGTCAAGAGACAGGAGAGACCGTAGAACTTTGTGGAGTCTCTAAGAGTGATGCACCTACAGCGCTTCCCATAGCACTGGTGGAGATCCACTCTGATTTTGTCAGAGGCGAGATCAAAGCGGCTGTTATAGATGACCCCATCTACCCAGTCATACTTGGCGGGAGATACGTGTTTATTGGGAAACCGGAAGAGCCGATTGTGGCAGCAGTAACTACAAGAGGGCAAACCAAGAAAACCCAGACAGCACGGAGACATTTTTTCTAAGGATGGCGTACTTTATCGCAGAACGGGCAAGCCTGACCAAGGCTACAACCAGCTCCTAGTACCGAAACAGTACAGAAGCCAAATCCTAGAAATGGGGCACTCTCTTTCCTTTAGCGGACATATGGGACAGAACGCCACAAACCAACGGATAACCACTCAAAATTGGTGGCCAGGAGTAAATACTGATATTATCAGATATGCCAACGTGTGCAACCCAAGCAACGGGCACCCCCAGTCTCTTTGGGTGAAATGCCAATAGTGGGAACACCATTCGAACGGGTTGTAATCGACATTTTAGGACCCTTAGAAAGGACTAAAAGAAGGAACAGGTTTATCCTGACCTTAGTCGACACATGCACTTTATGGGCAGAAGCTATCCCGTTAACATGCGCAGATGCCAAGCATGTCGCAGAAGCCCTAGTGCAGATTTTCGCTCGGTTGGGATTTCCTCAGCAAGTGTTGACGGATAACGGATCTCCATACCGAAACCTATTAATGGATGAGATCGTGAAGATCTTGAGGACCCAACACATCTACACAAAGCCTTATACTCCGGCCGGAAATGTGCTCGTGGAACGTGTTAATGGAAACCTCAACATGATGTTAAGTAAACTGGCACAAGTGAAACCTGAAGATTGGGATCTTTGTATTCCTGCAGCTTTATTTGGCTACAGAGAATCTCCTCATACTTCCACAGGATTTCCGACAGCTACGCTTTTATTCGGCAGACCTATCAAGAGGCCGCTTGAAGCCTTACTTTGGTCGTTGACAGACCAGAAGGCAGATGAGACAGTTGTCTCAGCCAGTAAATACGTATCGGATTTAAAGGAAAGGTTGAAACTAGGATGGGACCTAGCAACGACTAACTTTAAGCGAGCACGCACAAAGCACGCTAACCGATACAGGAAAGTCGCGAAAGAGAGAGAACTGGAAGCAGGAGAGAAAGTTTTGGTGTTACTCCCTACCGGAAACAACCAACTGAAGATCGGATGGCAAGGGCCGTTTACCGTCCTGAAAAAGATTTCTAAGGCTAACTACCAGATCTCTATTCAAGGAAAGGAGGTTTTCCATTTAAATCTGTTAAAGAGATACTTGGAAAGACCAGTGCCAACCTCCGACCATCTCCTGACGATCGCCAAAGCTGACGAAAATGACGATAGTGGCAGGGGAATTCCACTGCACACACAGGAAATCTTTCAAAAATGTCAAAAGCGGCGACGCTCTTTCAAGCGCGCATGGGAGACATTCCACAGAAAGGAAACTTTGAGAGTAGACTTTAGTAGGAATTGGAGAGAGATGGAGGGGGGAGATGAGAGTGAAGAAGACAGACACCCTGAAGCTACGGATATAGGAAATTTATTTCCATAACGTAGACATGGAGTGCTTCCATATCTTAAAGGGGGGACGTTCTGTCGCATAGAGATTATGATCAATAAATTTTCTATATTCTCTTCTTTTTTTCTACCCGTGTCCTCTATTTTATTATCACTCTTTATCCTTTTCCTGTGTTTTTCGCATTCGTACGTTTGCGACTATAAACATTACTATTTTCCCATTCAAACTTTCGCCTGGTTTCGGTTTCTCATTTAGAAACGCAGTAGAATACCTAACGTGTTGTTGCGCACATATTAGTCTGCGACGCACAGATTACAGTACGTAGGCATACAAACGTAAAGTTATGGCTATTTTCTTGTCGCCTAGGAATGGCGTGCGTTATTCGCCTGTATGTGTTTTTCTAAACCAAGGTAAAACACATAACCTTTTTTTTTGTTGAACTTTGTCGCTAAGACGAAACGAGAGACATATTATCGTGCATCTCGGGTTGCTGACCACAGATGAAGATGACATGTAATTTAGCAGCACCAGATTACTCCAGTAACCAGCTTATTGATAGCAGAAATAGATAGAAGCAATGAGGACATTTATGATTATATATCGAAGTAATCCTGCTTCATACTTCTCCATCCCAGGTGAGCGAAGCTCAGGGAGGAGAAGCCATTTTTGATTCCCGCCATTGTAAGACTATCATCGGAAAACAGAAAATGTCTTACTACCTGATGATGGTACAGGGAGCTAGATAATATAAAAACCCATTACTGTGGTTTAACATGGTCGTCATAACCATGGGATGTACTTTCGGCTTAAGAATCTTAGCCAGGAGAAGGGTCGGTCAGTGAACCATTATTGTTGATATTGTATGTATCCACCTTAACTGACGCGATTAGTCAGTTAGAACCTGAGACGATAGACAACCAGGAAATTGAGTGTTTTCCTTCTATCGTTCCTTTATATTGATGTACCGCATAAGTACACATCTGATATTGTCACCCATTTTTCAAGTATATGATGATTGCTGTGCCAACGTGTTCTAATGACTGTACCTGTGAGGTCGAAGTGTATGTCCATTAATAAATGTATGAAACTTCATCAGTGGTCTGCCTTTATTGACTTCAAACTATGATTGAGTGAGTGACTTGTCAACTTATCAGAACTATACACCCATTCGCGTTATTTACATCTACATTTCTCACTCAATGTCAGCACTGTGTCGGAACGAGTTGACCTTCCATTTACGTGTCCAGTATGACCATATTAGACTGCAAGAAACTCATACTTATCAATGCGATAGCCACAAAACCTATTTATCACGTGTCAGTCCCTTGCACGAGATAATTTTAGGTGGGATTTCAGTCTATCAGATATGATGAGCAGACAAATTGTCTACATTTGCAGCTGTCACGAGAGTTTTTCGTCAGGCTAGCTCCTGGCGAAGTGTGAAAATTGCCCTCTGCAGTGGAGACGGGTCATCTGACATTCGCATCTGACATGAGCGCTCACTGTCCGATAGTTAGACGGAGGTGTGAATCGCACCAGACATGCTCGCTCAGAGCAGACAGAGTGTCTGGCATTTCGCCTCTGACACGCGCGCTCACGGTCAGATAGTTAGACGGAGGTGTGAAGACGCACTGGTGGCAGTTACGGCATGCGTCTAAGCTAACGTAGGTGTTAGGAGAGGGGAGAGATCGGGTTTTTGGAAATAGTAGGAGCCTTTGTCTGGTTTAAGATATTAACCAGAGTTTGAAACTTGATTTCACTCATTCTCCATTTGCAGTAGACGTGGTCACTTCGTTCTAGATACTTAAACTTATAAGTGAAATCTCTTAGTTTCGTTGTGATACCGTAGTTCTGTGTTGATGTAAATATTACATTAAGTATGTAATATTTTGTGAGTGATTAGGTGTTTAACCGCCTATTTTATCCCACTAGTTTTTTTTGTGCAGATTGATTAATTTATAAGTCTGTTATATTCTCTAGTCGACGAGTTACAGTGGAAAAACAGAATAAATTATAATTTCTAGCTTAAAATCATGTAGCTATAATGAATTTAATTTAACTGCTAAATAATCTGACGAGAATAATTTTTCTAAACTAACTTATAAATGCTAGATGCCTCATGAGTGTTGACGGAATACGTATGTATTCCTAATTCATGTTGATTGATTTTTATATATAACTTATTTCACGGGAAAGTTTAAACGTCAAGTCAAGCTCTACGCTTGCAGTTCAAAATGTAAGTTATACTTACTTACTTACTTAGTCGTTCCTCTTCTACCGTGAGGTGTAGAGGTTTGGAAGAGAGAGCGCCAGACCATCCTATCGGCTGTCTTCCTCCTGGCCTGGTTCCATTCTAATCCTCGGTCCTTCAAAGATTGTCTAATGTTGTCCTCCCAGCGGACTCTGGGTCGTCCTAGGGGTCTGGATCCCTGGCTCTTTGTTTCCCATGCTTGTCGTGGTAGTCGATCTTCTCCCATTCTGCAGACATGGCCAAACCATCTTAGTTGGGATTGTTCTACTTGGGTCTGCAGGGGGTGGGATTTAAGGCCTTGACGTATCGTCTGGTTGCGTACCATGTCTCTTCTTGTTACTTCAACCACCAAGTTATATTGAGTACATAATATGTAAAATATTTCATGTGTTTTTTTTCTTTATTCAGTGAATACTGGGGTAACCCAACTTTGCCGGCGTTTAGTACAGAGACAAACCTGTGAGAAACATAAACATTTTATATCTTTAACCACGTGGGTTTTTCAAGTAACACCTGTCTGACAGGGCGTGTACCTTCAGAGATAGACAGAATACCAATCCCACTAACGGGTTTTTTTAAAGAATAAATGCTTATACTGAGCCTTTGAGCCAGATCATATTTCTTCACAAACTCTAATGTACATGCTGCCTTATGGCGAGAATAATTGCTGAAGAAAGTAAAAATAAACATTAACTTTTCCGACATTGTTGACAAAGTGTGTGGTGAACCAAGACTATTTGTTGAGAGAAGTTGTCCACCGGTCATCTTCCTAATTAAGGGAAACCTCGTGTTCTGACACTGTGTGCCCCGCTGAAACCCTAACTCTTACCTCGTGAATGAGTGACATTAACTTAAATCTGTAAAGAAAGAACGATCGCCTGAAGATAACGCTCCCCGGACACAGTGAATGAAACCAATATCTGCAGAGCTGGGTATCCGCTTCATCCAAAGATAGACAGATTAAACGAAGTGTACACTAAGGCTTGCGCCAGACGGCGAACTACCGCACGATTGTAGGTAAGGTTGTGTGAGTCAGGGCCCTGATGAAAGAACCGAGTGAAAGTAGACTGAAGGATGTTCTTCGTTTGATTCACTCACTTTGTAACTTTCCTTATGCAAGATTTTGTTGCTAAACTATATTTTTCCCTAGAATAGATACTGCTATCAAAGTCAGTTCATACCTTCAAAAGGGGAAAATATTAGACCCAAATCATATGTATCTGTGACTCTTTGGGCTATCATCGTTCTCCTAACGGGACTGTGTGCTAAACATCGAGGGAAGATCATAACTGTGGGTCTATCATTTCTCGTAGAAATTCCTTGATTTTTATGACTATTTGTATATGCTTTGATGTAATTTTATGTGTTGTGATGGGATTTTAGATGATAATTAAAACTGCCCTTAAACATAATCAGCGTATTGGTCAGCTCGTTCTAGAATATCTATATAATCATCTGTTATAGTTTTCCCACGTCTGTACGTCTAACTGTCGTCTTGTATGTGCGTGCACGTGAGTGGATAGAATATATATATATATATATATATATATATATATATATATATATATATATATATATATATATATTTGTTTAGACTGTCTGACTCCTCTAAATCTGTCGTAGAAGATAGGTGAAAGAGAGAAGATTTCTCGATTTCAGAGACAGCCTCTATCACAGTCTACCATCTCACTCGTGGAAATCTATTGCTTTTACTATCTCTCACTGTGACTATCATTTATTCAAATCTAATCAGAAGGGACCAACCCAAGTCTTAATTCCTCTATCAAAAATCTACGACATCCAACAAATCATCATCATAACCCTCCACTCCCAAAGGAGCATAGGCCTTCAACAAACACATGCCAAGTCCTCCTGTCACGTGCCATCATCTCAAGTTCTTTCCACGTTCTCCTCATCATTTTCACCTCCGTTTCCAGCTCTCTTCTCCATGTGCTTCTTGGTCTACCTCTGCCTCTCTTGCCCTGGGGGTTCCAGAAGAAGGACTGCCGTGTAATTCTATCAACAGGTTTCCTCAGTGTGTGTCCTATCCATCGCCATCGTCTTCTTCTCATCTCTTGTTCCACTGGCACTTGTCTAGTTCTTGTCATCAGTTCCACGTTGGTAACCTTGTCATACCATTTTAATCCCTCTATTCTACGCAAGCACCCATTTATGAAAGTCCAACAAATAGCAGAATATATACATACACGTGTGCACACATGCATATTTTTTATTATATACACACAGAATGAGAGAGAGAGAGAGAGAGAGAGAGAGAGAGAGAGAGAGAGAGAGAGAGAGAGAGAGAGAGAGAGAGAGAGAGAGATGGACCAGCAACACGAGCTACTAAGAATGGAGGGGAAAGAGGCATTCTTATACAACTAAAGAATGGACAGGGAATAAATATCTCAACGGCCGCTCGAAAATGTTCAAACGCTTTCAAAGCTGCGACATAAAGCCCCCCCCCCCCCCCCCCCAAAAAAAAAAAACTGCAATAAACCATGAGGAACCATAAAAACGTCGAATTAGACAGCCTCTCAGGGGCACTAATGGAAACCAGCTATAAATTCAACATTCAACAACGTGCGCGTACATAATTCCTGTAGATGGGATTATACTAAATATGGAAATGAGAAGGCAGATAGATGTGCCGATGAAGGATGATGTAAAATTCAAACTGAGGATAGGATAACATGCGCAGAGATAAAAGCAATAAGTAAAAAAAAATTGTAGTTTCAAATGACATAGATAGCGAACGAGAAGAAGAAGACATAGATAACACTTTGAGTCAGACATCTTCTTCCTTGTTCGCCCTCAGACTTCTACATTAATGACTCTAATAAAGGCAGTAGTCAGCTCACGGTTCTTGACATCTCGTTCGCCCTCAGACTTCTTCATTAATGACTCTAATAAAGGCAGTAGTCAGCTCACGGTTCTTGACATCTCGTTCGCCCTCAGACTTCTACATTAATGACTCTAATAAAGGCAGTAGTCAGCTCACGGTTCTTGACATCTCGTTCGCCCTCAAACTTCTACATTAATGACTCTAATAAAGGCAGTAGTCAGCTCACGGTTCTTGGACATCTCGTTCGCCCTCAGACTTCTACATTAATGACTCTAATAAAGGCAGTAGTCAGCTCACGGTTCTTGACATCTCGTTCGCCCTCAAACTTCTACATTAATGACTCTAATAAAGGCAGTAGTCAGCTCACGGTTCTTGACATCTCGTTCGCCCTCAGACTTCTACATTAATGACTCTAATAAAGGCAGTAGTCAGCTCACGGTTCCTGACATCTTGTTCACCCTCAGACTTCTACATTAATGACTCTAATAAAGGCAGTAGTCAGCTCACGGTTCTTGACATCTCGTTCGCCCTCAAACTTCTACATTAATGACTCTAATAAAGGCAGTAGTCAGCTCACGGTTCTTGACATCTCGTTCGCCCTCAGACTTCTACATTAATGACTCTAATAAAGGCAGTAGTCAGCTCACGGTTCTTGACATCTCGTTCGCCCTCAAACTTCTACATTAATGACTCTAATAAAGGCAGTAGTCAGCTCACGGTTCTTGACATCTCGTTCGCCCTCAGACTTCTACATTAATGACTCTAATAAAGGCAGTAGTCAGCTCACGGTTCCTGACATCTTGTTCACCCTCAGACTTCTACATTAATGATTCTAATAAAGGCAGTAGTCAGCTCACGGTTCTTGACATCTCGTTCGCCCTCAGACTTCTACATTAATGACTCTAATAAAGGCAGTAGTCAGCTCACGGTTCTTGACATCTCGTTCGCCCTCAGACTTCTACATTAATGACTCTAATAAAGGCAGTAGTCAGCTCACGGTTCTTGACATCTCGTTCGCCCTCAGACTTCTACATTAATGACTCTAATAAAGGCAGTAGTCAGCTCACGGTTCTTGACATCTCGTTCGCCCTCAGACTTCTACATTAATGACTCTAATAAAGGCAGTAGTCAGCTCACGGTTCTTGACATCTCGTTCGTCCTCAGACTTCTACATTAATGACTCTAATAAAGGCAGTAGTCAGCTCACGGTTCTTGACATCTCGTTCGCCCTCAGACTTCTACATTAATGACTCTAATAAAGGCAGTAGTCAGCTCACGGTTCTTGACATCTCGTTCGCCCTCAGACTTCTACATTAATGACTCTAATAAAGGCAGTAGTCAGCTCACGGTTCTTGACATCTCGTTCGCCCTCAGACTTCTACATTAATGACTCTAATAAAGGCAGTAGTCAGCTCACGGTTCCTGACATCTTGTTCGCCCTCAGACTTCTACATTAATGACTCTAATAAAGGCAGTAGTCAGCTCACGGTTCCTGACATCTTGTTCACCCTCAGACTTCTACATTAATGACTCTAATAAAGGCAGTAGTCAGCTCACGGTTCTTGACATCTTGTTCACCCTCAGACTTCTACATTAATGACTCTAATAAAGGCAGTAGTCAGCTCACGGTTCTTGACATCTTGTTCACCCTCAGACTTCTACATTAATGACTCTAATAAAGACAGTAGTCAGCTCACGGTTCCTGACATCTTGTTCACCCTCAGACTTCTACATTAATGACTCTAATAAAGGCAGTAGTCAGCTCACGGTTCTTGACATCTCGTTTGCCCTCAGACTTCCATATTAATGACTCTAATAAAGGCAGTAGTCAGCTCACGGTTCTTGACATCTCCAAACAGTTTTTCGTTGCGAGAAATATGTTGTATGCTACTCCGTTGATTGCTGTATGTTGGGCAAGACTACAGCAGATGTTCGGCTGTCATGGAGCTGATGCAGAAATCTGTTGTACCAATCCCTTACCTATGGTATAGATGATACATCAATCTGTTGAGTCCAGTGCGTAGCCGGAAAATGATGACCTCGTCTCACCTAGATAGATGATGATATGCATCATTTGTTATATGGTCTAGGTGTTCTCTTTCCGATTTGTACCGGAATGTGGCTTTTATAGTTGTTTTTGCCATTTAACAAGTTGTATCATTTTGTTGTAACGCTCATCCTTCCATAGCATGTTTGTCTGTCTCCTCCTTGCCTGGGATGTTGCAAGGGGCTGGTATCGACTGGATTGTGCACTTGTTGAAGTCACATGTAACAGAAACATTGTACACCTTACACAAAGAGATCAAGGGATAATTTTCAGACTGAGAACCGGTCACTCCGACCATATATTCAATAAATTAAGAATTAACACACAGTCTCCGTTGGAAGGCAAGGTGAAACCACCGTTATTTAATCTGTAATCATATCAGTGATGGAGGGTATGGTACCTGGAAGGCGAGGCAGGGGCCGACCAAGACGACGGTGGACACAGGACATTGAAGACACCTTGAACATGACAATGGAGGAGGCAGGAGGGCTGGCTAGAGATCGAGTCTTTCAGGCGGGCTGTGATGAGAGCAACTTCTGCAAAGGACATGCTACATGATGATGATGAACCAAATCACGTTTCAGTATTTTACTACGCAGTGAATACAAACAGTATCATCTTAAAGAGAATAGTTAAGCAATATAAAACTGAAATCTTTCGTTATATTTAGAACAGAACAACACAGATGGGAAGACAAACACACGTCAGAATTATGTCCTCTAGGAATGTTGGCTCCACGAGAAGAGCTGACAGGTAGCACATACTTCACCAACCACTTTGAGTGTGAACTGTATGGTGACGAGAAAAACCTGAGACAGAGTGCTAACTCATGACAGCAATAATTACACGAGAAGTTTAAAATCCAATGTTTGTTTTACTTACCCAAAAAAAAATCATGAATCCTATTTTCATGTCTATTATTTTTTCTACCCTTGTTAGCTTGTTTCTATCACGTGTCACATTCATGTGCGTACCCACATTCTAAGGGCCACAATTCGTTCTTCCAGTCAGCGTCGTGTTTAAACTAAGGCGGGTCTGGGCTTACAACAACAAATTTTAATGAGTGCTTTGCAAGGGCGTACTAAGGAAAGGTGAGGTATGGTCCGCCCCGGTGACAGCCTGGAAGAGGGTGTCATTGGACACTATTATGACAGTACTATACTGTTCAGATAATATACTTACAAGCGTAATATATGTGTTGAATAGAAGGTGACAAGGTCAAGATCTACCCCGGATGCCAAATAATTTAAGTACGCCCCTGATGCTTTTGACGTTTTTTTTTTTAAATTTGTGATGCTTATAAACATTAGATTACATATTTATCGTGTTAATATTGTTTATTCACAACGTGCCTTTATCGAAAGGAGGGGCGGGTGTTTCTGGTTTTTCAAAATTGAACACCCCCCATCCCCCGAATTAAAGGTGTCCATCACCTCAAAGTGACCTAAATACGCTAGTGAGTGCAAAGCTTGTTTATTGCTCTTATCTCTACACTTACAGTAATGAACGTTAGAACACTTTCTGGCTCATTTTTATTCAAGTACTTAGATATAACCAGAACAAGGGAAACAACAACCAACAGAGACACACAGTGGCAGAGACATGTAGAAAAAATAATAATATACTGACTATAGAACATCAGTACAGTGCCTCGGGTTACGATTGAGTTCCGTTCTTAACACGACTGTGTAACGGTACTAAGTCGGAATTGGTTCATCCAGGAAATGTGCGCCAATTTCCCAGTGTTGCCACTCAAGTTCTAGAGATAAACCCAGATGCTCTTCTAAAAAAAACCCAGAATATTTTATGCCTCAAATACACGGGATAGACGATGCTTACATAATCTTTTATGTGCATCTTTAGCACAAATAATCTGTGTGCTACCAATTTTTATGTATTTCTTCATTTAATTTTTTTTTTAATTACCCAAAATTCACAATTAAATAAAAATGATTTTAATAACACCCCAATATATGAACTCTTGAAAATGAGATATTTTAACAGTAATATACTTACATTAGTTACATTAACAAAATGTTCCTCAAATTAAATATAAAATGTTAGTTGTAACTTGTTACTGTTGAAAAATGTCACTTGTCAGAGACTCGGCATCCATGTCGACAACTTCTCCTTCGTCAAGATCATATGCATGAATTGACAACGTGGAATCTTGATTGTGAAGTTCCAAAATCGGGACCTCAAGACGCAGCAATAGAGACCGCAGTCAGCGACTCATAGCTTGACTGCCTGCGTCAGGACCAGCGAACAAGAGCTGGTCAAGACCGCACTCCACCTCCACGTGGTGGTCCTGGAAACAGTCTGCAGCTGTGCAGGCTGGCTGAGCGAGTGTGGATCGAAATGGGAAGGCAAACCCGGTCCTAAAAAATGCCGTGCAGAAGTCGGATGTGTCGACCGAAAGGTGCAGATATCACAGCTACGTTGTAAACAGACACAACGCAACCACCGTCCTTTTCAGGGCGAACGAAGAAGAAGAAGAAAGAAGAAGTTCCAAAATCTTTGCATATCTCTGCCGACAACGTCCTTCACGCACATCTTCAACCACGCTTTTACTAGGATTAAACTTATGACAAACTCCGTCTTTGGCAACTGCTTGCTTGGCTAGTATTCGATTGGAAACTGTTTCACACAAAAGCTTGTTGGTTTGTTTAGTTTTAACTAAGTTAACCTTCGAAAACACTCTTTTGACGCATGCTGAGGAGTGAGGTAGTGCCATAAGCGTGCACATGAGGTCAGCCAAAACATCAAATTTCTTCTGGTTATTAGCATCTATTACTTGTTGCAGTCCCAGCCAGAATGCGGGCGGATCCTCATCCACTAGATGTCCAAGATCTTTTCGGTACGATGCCAGTTCTCGCCATTGATCAGACAGACGATCGAGGCTCTCTTCTGAAACAACTGTTGGGAACTGCACTGCTAATGGAATGACAGAAGGTTTGTTGATATCGAGAGCTTGCTTTGGATCCAACAGCTGCATTTGCGCCAGAACACTGTTTTGTTCAAGTGGGAACCTGCGTCGTATTTGAGTACAAAGTTCAATCAGGTATGCCAATGCATCCTTGCAAAACTGGACTTCTTTATCTCGTAACGGTTGTCGCATTAACTGCGCTTCACATCGTCCACCCAGCTCAATGTAATTCAGTTTCTTGTGCACCTGTACATCCGAAGGATCAATGTCGGCAAGAGTGCGATGCTCATGCTGCAATACTTCCTGCCTAATAAACATACTGAGAAGAAAACGATACTCTCTTGTTACACTCGTGTACACTTTGTGAAGTCGGAAGTTCTCGGACTGGAATTCCATGTTCATGACGTTAACTTTACCCAGTAAGTAGCCGACAAATAGAAGCATGTGCTTCGTGCCAGCAGTGTTCGTCGTCTGCAGGATTTGCCCCGCACCGTCGACGTTGTCCACTGAAGCTTCGGATTGGAAATACAAGTGCAGAGCATCCCATTGCTCAAGGATCCTCTCAATAACTGCTTCATAGGACAGCCAGCGTGTTTCACACAGCTTCAACAATTTATGTTTCTGGGCCTGAACTACATCTTGTATCAACTGGAACTGGAGATTTCTTTTACTACTACGCGAAAAATAGAAGCAGACATTCTGTATGAGAAATTTCAAGCCAAGACGGTAGGTGGTTGCTGGCAGCATTTGCCCAAAGTGCAAATGAATGACAAACACAGCCGAGAACAAAGACATGTGGAATCTCTTTCTTCAGATGTGCCTGTAAACCACTTGCAGTCCCCATCATAGCGGCACAGTTGTCTGCAGCAAAACCAATGACGTTACTAAGCGGGATTTCATGCGTGCTCAACAATTTCTTAACAGCTGTAAACATGCCAAGACCAGTCCCATCCTCCACCTCAATGAGGTCTAACAGTGAATCAACTACTTTTTTTGTTTTTGTGTCACAGAATCGCACAACGACTGCCAACATCTGGTTCGTAGAAATATCAGTACTCTCATCAACGATTATAGAAAATTTCTGATTTCTGCAAATGTTTATAACTTCAAGCCGCTCAAAATGAGCAATGCCGTACTGCATCACATAGGCAGCCTTGGTGCGCTTCAGTGACATATTTTGAGCAATTGTGCTGTCTGGAAATATCTGCTTGCAACATTCAATCAAATGATCAGCTTGCGAAAACGGAGTATTATGTTCTGCCATGAAAGCCGACAACACTATCTCCGCTTTAGCAATTTTGTCTTGGAGACAGGGCTCTTTTGATTTGATGAAAAACTTGTTAATGTTCAGAGTTTTGCTTTTGGCTTCGAAGTTTTTCATGTGCTTCTGTGTGCTTTTATGTGTCAATAAAGCTGTTTTGTTGGCATTAGTTAATGTACAGGAACAGACCGTACAAATCGCAGCATAGCGGTTACCAGAGTCCGGCTTTATCCAATCCTTCAGTTCGCTGTCTGTTAGCCATTCCGCACAAAAAGCCTGCTGATACCATGGCTTCACTTTTTTATGCGGTGGCGTGTGTGTCGTCATGCTGCTACAACTACCAAGCGTACCTTCATCATCGCTCATTTTATAATCTTATAATAACAAAAAAAAAAAAACCAATATGCTGTTTATCTGCTTAAGTCTAATAATGTAAAAAGAAGACTTTATAACACATTGCAAAAATGACCGAGTATTGCAGATGACAGCCATTAACAGAATAACAGGAAATAGATAGCTGATGTAAACGAGTCAAAAAACGTCATTGATGTGGTTAAAAACAAGAATTAAATTTAAGTGGAATAAAAAATATATAGCACATAATGTTTTACATTTAATTATAATATAAATATAATGTATAATGCTCAGTGCACAGAATATACATACATTGTAAATGGCAATTGTCAAAAATACCCAGATTAATGCAGATTTTGAAAAATATTACCCAGATACCCAGACGGAAGCCCAAAAACCCAGATATAGTAAGAAATACCCAGCTGTGGCATCACTGCTGCATTTCCGTTAATAAAACACTGGTAAAAAATACTGTTTCGTAAAATTTATTTTATCGAAAAAGGCATGCCCCTTTAGCTTTTAATGACGGCAATGTCGTAAAATAGTGAAGTACAAAAAAAAAAAAAAAAAAGAAAAGTAAATATCCTGGTATCTCTATCCTACACCAGTGAACGAGAACACGAGCTGACTTAAATGTTCCTACCCATTAGCGTCAGTGACGACCGCCGTACGTCTGCTATTCATCCGCACCAGAACTATGTTGTCTCGTTCCAAGTAACGAACCGATGTCGCTTTAGTAGTTGACAATTAATGGTTCTTGTGAACTTGTTCGTATCGGCGGGTTGCCGTAACCTGATACCTTTCTGTGATATTGATATACGGCTACGAGCCAATATTTTCTGTTATTGCCACAGTAAGTGTAAGGCAAGTCAGAGGGAGGCGTTGTTTTCTATTTTGGCTTACCCGGCATCTTGTCCTCTTCTAGAATTTAGACAGAAAGTGAGGCAAAAGACATAAAGTTAGACAACAGAGAGAAAGTCAGACAACCAGACATAGCATCAGACATAAAGTCAGACAAACAAAACTGAAAGCCAGACAAACAGACAGAAAGTCAGACAAACAGAAAGGGACCCAAAGATGCAGCAATAGAGAATGCAGTCAGCGGACCCATAGCTTGACTGCTTGCGTCAGCGAACCAGAACTGACCAAGACCCTACTCCACCTCCACGTGGTGGTCCTGGAAACATGCTGCATCACTGCAGTCTGGCTGAGAGAGTAGGGATCGAAGAGGGAATGCAAAACCGGTCCCAAAAAATGCCGTGCTGAAGTCGGATGTGTCGGCCGAAAGGCGCAGATATCGCAGCTCCGGCGTAAACAGACACAACGCAACCACCGTCCTTGTCAGGACGAACGAGGAAGAAGAAGACAAACAGAAAGAGACACAGTAATATACTTCTTCTTCTTCCGTCCTTAGCCACCGACCGTCAAAGCAGTCAGTGGCCATTACGCCTAGTGGCGTCTTAGGGCAACAGCAGATAGGTTTTCTTTGCCATTGTTTCCCATCACGCCTAGTGGCGTCTTTAGGGCAACGGCAAATCAACCCATTTGCTGTTGTTTCCGTAATCGAAGTGACTGGCAAACGGGTGATCAGCCCGTACAGTAATATACAGAAAGAAAAAAATTAGTAAATGTATGCAAACAGACAGAAAGAAACATATAGTGGCAAAGAGGAAGAAAGAAAGAAATATACTAGACGCAAAGAAAGGTTTTTTTTTTTTTAAATAAAATTTTTGCCTTCGTTTTGGCGAGGTGCGTCCTGTTCAACCTACTCGGTTATATTAGGGCACATGTCCAAATATAAAAGACCTTTAGTTCTGAATTACAAAATAAATTGGTATGAAATGTTTGTCAACAGATAGAAACATAGAGACAAACAGGAAGACAGAAAGAAATACACAGGCAAGCAAAAAGGTAGGAAATGTAAGCAAACAGAAAAAAAACAGAAACACAGAGGAGAAAGAACGAACGAACGTTATTTTCAAAGGACAAACGGGAAGAAAGAAAGATATATAGAGACAAACGGGAAGAAAGAAAGATATATAGAGACAAATGGGAAGAAAGAAAGATATATAGAGACAAACGGGAAGAAAGAAAGATATATAGAGACAAACGGAAAGAAAGACAGATATATAGAGACAAACGGGAAGAAAGAAAGATATATAGAGACAAATGGGAAGAAAGAAAGATATATACAGACAAACAGTAAGAAAGAAAGATATATAGAGACAAACACGAAGAAAGAAAGATATATAGAGACAAACGGGAAGAAAGAAAGATATATAGATACAAACAATAAGAAAGAAAGATATATAGAGACAAATGGGAAAAAAGAAAGATATAGAGACAAAGAGGAAGAAAGAAAGATATATAGAGACAAATGGGAAGATAGAAAGATATATAGAGACAAACAGGAAGAAAGAAAGATATATAGAGACAAATGGGAAGAAAGAAAGATATATAGAGACAAACGGGAAGAAAGAAAGATATATAGAGACAAATGGGAAGAAAGAAAGATATATAGAGACAAATGGGAAGATAGAAAGATATATAGAGACAAACGGGAAGAAAGAAAGATATATAGAGACAAATGGGAAGAAAGAAAGATATATACAGACAAATGGGAAGAAAGAAAGATATATACAGACAAATGGGAAGAAAGAAAGATACATATAAACAAACAGGAAGAAAGAAAGATACATTGAGACAAACGGGAAGAAAGAAAGATATATAGAGTCAAACAGGAAGAAAGAAAGATATATAGAGACAAACGGGAAGAAAGAAAGATATATAGAGACAAACAATGAGAAAGAAAGATATATAGAGACAAACAGGAAGAAAGAAAGATATATAGAGACAAACGGAAAGAAAGAAAGATATATAGAGACAAACGGGAAGAAAGAAAGATATATAGAGACAAATGGGAAGAAAGAAAGATATATACAGACAAATGGGAAGAAAGAAAGATATATAGAGACAAACAGTAAGAAAGAAAGATATATATACAGACAAACGGGAAGAAAGAAATATATATAGAGACAAACAGTAAGAAAGAAAGATATATAGAGACAAACGGAAAGAAAGAAAGATATATAGAGACAAACGGGAAGAAAGAAAGATATATAGAGACAAATGGGAAGAAAGAAAGATGTATACAGACAAACAGGAAGAAAGAAAGATATATACAGACAAACGGGAAGAAAGAAAGATATATAGAGACAAACGGGAAGAAAGAAAGATATATAGAGACAAACAGGAAGAAAGAAAGATATATAGAGACAAACAACAAGAAAGAAAGATATATAGAGACAAACGGGAAGAAAGAAAGATATATAGAGACAAATGGGAAGAAAGAAAGGTATATAGAGACAAATGGGAAGAAAGAAAGATATATAGAGACAAACAGGAAGAAAGAAAGATATATAGAGACAAACGGGAAGAAAGAAAGATATATAGAGATAAATGGGAAGAAAGAAAGATATATAGAGACAAACGGGAAGAAAGAAAGATATATAGAGATAAATGGGAAGAAAGAAAGATATATACAGACAAACAGTAAGAAAGAAAGATATATACAGACAAACAGTAAGAAAGAAAGATATATACAGACAAACAGGAAGAAAGAAAGATATATAGAGACAAACAATGAGAAAGAAAGATATATAGAGACAAACGGGAAGAAAGAAAGATATATAGAGACAAACGGAAAGAAAGAAAGATATATAGAGACAAACGGGAAGAAAGAAAGATATATAGAGACAAATGGGAAGAAAGAAAGATATATACAGACAAATGGGAAGAAAGAAAGATATATAGAGACAAACAGTAAGAAAGAAAGATATATATACAGACAAACGGGAAGAAAGAAAGATATATAGAGACAAACAGTAAGAAAGAAAGATATATAGAGACAAACGGAAAGAAAGAAAGATATATAGAGACAAACGGGAAGAAAGAAAGATATATAGAGACAAACAACAAGAAAGAAAGATATATAGAGACAAACGGGAAGAAAGAAAGAAATCTTGAGACAAACAAAAAAAATTTTCAACTCAAATGTCAAGACTGTCTTATTGTATGGCTCTGAAACATGGAGAACATAAAAACAGCAACCAAAAAAAGTTACACTTTCATTCATGGGAAAGAAAGTATCACACAAAACAAACACAAAGAAAAAGTTGCTGGGACAGATTAACAGATAGAATGAGAAAGACATGAAGCAAGAAAGAGAAAAAGGAAGAAAAAAGAGTCCAAACAGAAAACAAATTAGAGGAAAAATACAAAAAGAGGCAAACAAACAATTAGAGAAAGTAAGGCAGACACAAACAAAAAAAGACAGACAGAAAAAAAAACTGATAAACAGAAAGCCAGATATATATAAACACACATACACAGAATATTCAAATGTAAAAATTCTATTTTAATATTCACATCTTAATACCTGATTTTTTTAAAAATTAGAGGGTGAGGGGTGTTAAAACCTAGTGTCACACCACACCCTACAATATTGCTACAACATAATAAAAACATAAAAGGGGAGTGGGGGAGAAGCAGAATACCTGACATGACCCTAAAGTTCAAACATAGCCAGTGTTTTCATCAACAACTTGTGACAGACAACAACAGCATCCATACACTTATAAATGATGTGACAAAGCTAAGGTCACATTTGAAAATATGACCACATTTTAATAATAATACAAGTATTTTCAACTGCTTTAGTACACAATTATTTCATTACAGCAGATATTAAATTGTAATACATAAACTTGTGTACTCCTGAGTCACAATGGAACCTGAATATATTAACAACGATAATAATCAACAATGACTTTTACAAAATAAACATATCTAAAACTCTTAGGCAAACATACATCAAAAAACAAACACTAGACAAACACAAAGGTATGTTCTCAGGCACTCACAAGAAACAAAGAAGTAGAACACTAGACAACAGAAAAACAACAGATGTGAGTGGCTTACCCAGGATTTGAACCCCGGACCTTCCGTACGACAACACCGCCTAGCTATACAAGCGAATCACACCATCCTCCTGGCCAGCTAGGCATCCCCTAAAAAGATGCTTTACTGACCGGTCATTAGTGCGATACTAGCTATACAAGCGAATCACACCATCCTCCCGGCCATCAAAAACAGCACCTGAACATCTTTCAGTACATGAAAAGTTACATATGGAAATCTTCCCAGTACAGTACAAACACTAAACTAAAAATATATAAGAGAGCTGCGTAATTTCTGTACGGTGCAGAATGCTACAGAGTAACAGAAAAGAAAATGTCCAAACTGTCCTCTTTCCACACAACCTGCCTTAGGAAAATTCTACAAATGTCCTGGCCGAACACATTCACCAAGAATTGATGACTCTGAGCAACCAAGAAATGCATGTATAATGCAGGTAGACGCTGAAATTGGGTTGGGTACATCCTCAGAAGAGACCCTGACAGCATCATCAGAACAGCCATGCTATGGATTCCAGAAGGAAAGCAAAAGAAAGGCTAGCCAAAAGCCACCTGGCGGACAACTGTGGAAGCAGAGATGCAAAACATGAACCAGAGTTGGGGCACCATGCTAAGGATGGCTTCCGACTGAGCAAAGTGAAGACAGTTTGTTGCTGCCCTACAAGATGCCACCAGGAGTGATGGTCACTGGTTGCTTTGTCAGTCAGTGGTCAAGGATCAAAGTGAAGACAGTTTGTTGCTGCCCTACAAGATGCCACCAGGAGTGATGGTCACTGGTTGCTTTGTCAGTCAGTGGTCAAGGATCAAAGTGGAGACAGTTTGTTGCTGCCCTACAAGATGCCACCTGGTGTGAAGGTCACTGATTACTTTGTCAGTCAGTGGTCAAGGATCAAAGTGGAGACAGTTTGTTGCTGCCCTACAAGACAGCACCAGGAGTAATGGTCACTGATTACTTTGTCAGTCAGTGGTCAAGGATCAAAGTGAAGACAGTTTGTTGCTGCCCTACAAGACAGCACCAGGAGTAATGGTCACTGATTACTTTGTCAGTCAGTGGTCAAGGATCAAAGTGGAGACAGTTTGTTGCTGCCCTACAAGACAGCACCAGGAGTAATGGTCACTGATTACTTTGTCAGTCAGTGGTCAAGGATCAAAGTGAAGACAGTTTGTTGCTGCCCTACAAGACACCACTAGGTGTGAAGGTCACTGATTACTTTGTCAGTCAGTGGTCAAGGATCAAAGTGGAGACAGTTTGTTGCTGCCCTACAAGACAGCACCAGGAGTAATGGTCACTGATTACTTTGTCAGTCAGTGGTCAAGGATCAAAGTGAAGACAGTTTGTTGCTGCCCTACAAGACAGCACCAGGAGTAATGGTCACTGATTACTTTGTCAGTCAGTGGTCAAGGATCAAAGTGGAGACAGTTTGTTGCTGCCCTACAAGACAGCACCAGGAGTAATGGTCACTGATTACTTTGTCAGTCAGTGGTCAAGGATCAAAGTGGAGACAGTTTGTTGCTGCCCTACAAGACAGCACCAGGAGTAATGGTCACTGATTACTTTGTCAGTCAGTGGTCAAGGATCAAAGTGAAGACAGTTTGTTGCTGCCCTACAAGACAGCACCAGGAGTAATGGTCACTGATTACTTTGTCAGTCAGTGGCCAAGGATCAAAGTGGAGACAGTTTGTTGCTGCCCTACAAGACAGCACCAGGAGTAATGGTCACTGATTACTTTGTCAGTCAGTGGCCAAGCACCAAAGAAGAAGAAAAAAGGAAGGCATAGCATGAACTTGTTGAATGCCCATGCTCCACAGGGAACTGACATGTGATAATCTGACAGCAAATATTTAATAAAAACAACCATGATACAAAGTTGAGGAGCAAATTACTAGACAGCTGTACATTATCAAATATGCATAGTTCAAGGCGGATAAGAAGGGTTGTGCATTGGGCTAATAATATCATGTCCAATAAACTGCTACATACGCTATACCTACAGAAGCATGTCTCTAGCTATAAGGCTGAAATATAAATTAGAACTTATCATAATACTTGAGGCACAGCTGTCACATGATGAACATTACTTCCAGCGGCGACACAACCAAAATTCTGGATAAATTTCACCAATGAAAAACACAACTTTCACTATACAATTAAGTGGTGTCATTCATTTTGTTTGTTGCTGGTGTGGACTGTCTCATGTCATCCCCTTGCAAGGTGAAATGTCGATGGATGCATGTTATTTACCAATGTCACCATCATCCTTATCATCTATCATGACGTCAAGCTGACTAGCTCTGTGGTTCTGAGAACAATAATGACAGAACACTGTCACTGTTACCTCGACAACGGCATACTCAAGAATAAACAAGAAACAATAGGAACATGAGGTCACAAGGTTAATGTCCTGAGATCATTACATATAACAGGGACATTAAAAAAAGTATCATCATCATCATGAGCTATCAAATTCTGTCCATTTCTTCTGTATCTTTGTTACAGCCTTTCTTCCATTCTCCACTTCATGTATTTTTTCAGTCTTCCTCTATTTATGTTCACCTTGGTGATTCCAGAACACATACTGCCTTGTCATGCTATCAACTGGTTTCCTCAGTGTGTGTCCTATCCAGCAGCAACATCTTTTCTACACCTCTTGCTCCGCTGGTATTTGTCTTGTTCTTCTCATTAGTTCTATATTTTTTTAATTGTCATACCATGTAGATTGTTTTATTCTGCTGAATCACTCATTTATCAAAGTATAAAGGAAAATTGAGTGACAGGGGAGCATTCAGGAGGAGGTGGCTGAGGATTTGTCGGGTTAAATTCAACAATATTAATTAATATAACACTTACCTGTAAAAGCGATTTGAATATACAGTGCCCTGGCATGAGCGTTTAAAACAGAACATTAGCCTGAACAAACCCTAACCCGCCGCTACTCCCTAACGTCGTTCGTTCCAGTTTTTCATACACCTTATAGGAGAGGTTCCTAGCCTGGGGTAAGCATACCATGGGGTACCAGAAGTTTTTCAAGGGATGCTGGGAATTTTTGGTATTTAACTGCATTATCCTATTCAAATATTATGTAGCAGTGTTTGTGAAAAAAAAAAAAATTAGGTTGTGGATTTGAGAGACAACATTAATGAGGTGGGGATGAGACAGGAAAGTTAGGTAGCGGAGTGGCTGTATTACTAGGATAATTAGGCACGGCACAGTTTCGTCTATATGTGCCATCCTGAGCTCAGATAACACTAGTCAACAAATTTTCAAAAGTTATTTGTACCAGAAATTAAATATACCATTTCTTATTGATTTTGACATGCTGATTTCAAAAATCATAATGAAATTCACCAATTGGCTCTGTTTTTAAAAAAATGATGAATTTACATTACAGTAATACAAATAATGTATGCTTGTTTAATTCTCTGGGGTGAACAGCTAGTCTTTCTACTTTAGCATTATAAAAATTGTGGTTACATACTCAATTAATTGATATTTCAACATAAAATGATAGAAAAAAAAAATTATTTAAAGTTCACATATCATGTTTTAAAAAGGCACATTTGAACCCATTCCGTCATTATTCAGTCGCTGTTTGAGCTCTCTTTGCTTGCTTCTTGTAGTCAATCGATGAGGTGTCTCTTGTCACAGTCCAACAGTAATCAGCAAGCATTGAAGGGCTCCAATTGCCTTGATACCTTGTCTCCATAGCAGCAATGTCCTGGTGAAATCGTTCACCATGCTCATTACTGACCGCTCCACAGTTTGACGTAACGAAATCCAGATGAGAATCCAGAAAATGAATTTTCAAAGACATGTTGCAGCCAAGACTCTTATACTTCAGAAGGAGATTTTCTACAATTTCATTGTAATTATCAGATCTGTTGTTTCCAAGAAAATTGTCCACCACTGACTTAAATGCTAGCCATGCTGCTTTTTCCTTGCCATGCAACACGCAAAGAAACTCGTCATCATGAAGAAGTTTTCGAATTTGCGGACCAACAAATACTCCCTCTCTTATTTTAGCTTCACTCAGTCTTGGAAATTTTCTGATGAGGTATTTGAAAGCCTCATCTGTTTTCTCCATTGCCTTGACAAAGTTTTTCATGAGACCCAGCTTAATGTGCAAGGGTGGCAACAAAATCTTGCTGGTGTCGACAAGTGCTGGGTTCTCAACGTTCTTACTGCCAGGCTGCAATGACTGCCTGATTGGCCAATGTCTTCTGATGTAATGGTCACTTCGTGCACGCTATCCCACTCACAGAGAAAGCAACAGTACATGGTGTATCCACCCTGTAGTCCAAGCAAAAGAGCGACCACTTTTAAGTCACCGCAAAGTGACCAATGATGATGATCGTAGTTTATACACTTCAAAAGCTGCTTAATGTTTTCATAAGTTTCTTTCATTTTAACTGCGTGACCAACTGGAATTGACGGTAACACATTACCATTATTCAACAAAACAGCTTTAAGACTCGTCTTGGATGAATCAATGAAAAGCCTCCACTCTTCCGGTATGTAATTGATTTTGAGGGTTGTCATTAAACCAGAATTGTTGTGGCACGCAGAAAGGTCACCCTCTTTGAAAAAGAATGTAATAAGCGGCTTCTGGCGGTTCCTATACACAGAAATTGTAACATCTTCTGCCAGGAGATTCCGCTGTTGCAATCTGGAACCCAAAAGCTCCGCCTTGGTCTTCGGTAAATTCAGATCTCTTACAAGATCATTCAGTTCACCTTGGGTTATTAAGTGTGGTTTAGTGGATGTAGTTTGCTTAAAATCTGGGTCGCTTGAGGTTGATGGTTCAGGACCACCAATGTCCTCTTCTTCATCAGTGGAAGCAGCTGAAAATGATTCTGGCACTTTGGGAACTGGTAGGTCATCGACATGTGGTACCGGACGTATTGCAGAGGGGATGTTTGGATATTCCAGAGTCCATTTTTTCTTCTTTGATATGCCTTTCCCAATTGGAGGGACCATGCAAAAGTAACAGTTGTTGAGATGATCAGTGGGCTCTCTCCAAATCATTGGGACTGCAAAAGGCATAGCTTGCCTTTTGCCAGTCAACCACAGTTTAAGATGTGCTGCACATGTATTGCAGCACATGTGTGGCGCCCAGCTCTTATCTTGATCTCCTATTCTGCAGCCAAAATACAAACTGTACGCCTTCTTAATCACTTTAGTTATATTTCGTTTTTGTGATACAAATGCACTCAGACAGCTGAGTGAAAAGGCCCTTGAGTATAAGAGTGAGATGCATCTTTGTTTCATAGATCTGGAAAAGGCGTTTGACAGGGTCCCCTGGAGCAAACTTTGGGACTGTTTGGCAAGGAAGAATATTCCAGCACCTCTGATTCATGCTATACAGAGCTTCTACAAGTCTTGCAGAAATTATGTGAGGACAGCAAACCATAAGTCGGAAGAGTTCAGGACCACCACTGGTGTAAGACAAGGTGATATCCTATCACCTTACCTCTTCATACTCCTTATGGACGATGTCATCAAGGCATGTAAGGAGAGAACAAGAAAGTATTCAGTGGGGTACTGGAAGATGAGACAGGTCTATATTTCGGAGTTGGCATTTGCTGATGATGTTGCCCTGATTGCTAAATCAGAGGCACATCTCCAATCCAACCTGCAAGTCTGGAAGGAAGAGCTGGAGAAGAGAGGGATGGTCATAAGCAGCTCTAAAACAAAATCCATGGTGATATCACGAGAAGAAAGAAAACATCAGATTAAGCTGGGAGAACAGGTCCTGGAGCAGGTCGACCACTTTAAATACCTCGGAGCTATTATAGACCGAAAGGGAGGCATCAAAGAAGAGTTGGCCACTCGAAAAGCAGCAGCTGGGAGACTTTTTCAGGCCATAAATCGAGGATTCCTCAGCAAGAGAGAGGTTGGTAAGAAAACGAAGATGGCTGTATACCGCTCCACCTATGTCCCAGTCTTGACATACGGATGCGAGTCATGGGCAATGACTACAACCCATAAAAGCCAGATCCAAACCTCAGAAATGAGGTATCTGAGGAAGGTGGTTGAAGTAACAAGAAGAGACATGGTACGCAACCAGACGATACGTCAAGGCCTTAAATCCTACCCCCTGCAGACCCAAGTAGAACAGACCCAATTAAGATGGTTTGGCCATGTCTGCAGAATGGGAGAAGATCGGATACCACGACAAGCATGGGAAACAAAGAGCCAAGGATCCAGACCCCGAGGACGACCCAGAGTCCGCTGGGAGGACAACATTAGACAATCTTTGAAGGATCGAGGACTAGAATGGAACCAGGCCAGGAGGAAGACAGCCGATAGGATAGTCTGGCGCTCTCTCTTCCAAACCTCTACACCTCATGGTAGAAGGGGAACGACTAAGTAAGTAAGTAAGTGATACAAATGTCACCTCACCACCCATATAACAGAAATTATTAGCACTGTTCACACATGTCCTAGGCATTTCTAACTACAATACTTTTGATAAGGAAAAATGCACTAACTAATGGCAAAATTTTATCAGAGATAAGATATTTATACACAAAGGTGATGTAATCATAGGTAGGATTGCATCATCAACTTCTAGTTACATTTTTATTGGTCATTACAAAAAATTATGCAATCGCCCACAACAGTTGCGTCATATATATAAATTGACCGTAATTAAATAAACTAGTAGCATATATCTTGAAAACTAGAGCCAATCAACATTTTTTAATGTCATTTTCGTTTTCAGCACACCAAAATTAGTTAAGATCAGCTATTTTCATTTCTGGTACATTTTGGTTGTTGACTAGTGTAATTAGCACTGATAATAAATTCTAATCGTGATCGTCTGTGAAGTCTTGACATATGGATGCCAGTTATAGGCAATGACTACAACCCACAAAAGCCAGCACCAAACCTCAGAAATGAGGTATCTGAGGCAAGTGGTTGAAGTAACAAGAAGAGACATGGTCCGCAACAAGAAGATACGGCAAGGCCTCAAAACCCAGCCACTGCAGACTCAAGTAGAACAGTCCCAACTATGATGGTTTGGCCATGTCTGCAGAATGGAAGAAGATCGGCTACCACAAGTATGAAAAACTAAGAGCCAGGGATCCAGACCTCCAGGAAGACCCAGAGTCTGCTGGAAGGACAACATTAGGCAATCTCTGAAGGACTGAGGACTAGATTGGAACCAGGCCAAGAGGAAGACAGCTGATAGGATAGTATGGCGCTCCCTCCTCCAAACCTCTACACCTCATGGTTGATGAGAGATGACTTAGTAAGTAAGATCGTCTGTGAAGGATTACGAAGCCCCTGTTGTCCGCTTGGCCAAACCCAAAGAAAGAGAAACTATCAGCAAGTATGTGGTCCGCTCACTAAGATATAATCAAAATCTTTGGGAAGGTGAAAACCATTGCTAAATAGTGTTCACTAGTTTAATATAGGCTTGTGTCCATTGGCAAAGCATGTCAGAGTGTACTTTACTTTTCACGGCAGCTGTAGAGATTTCTGCAGATGTTTAAAAAAGGACAGACTTTGCATTTTTGTGGATTTGACTGTCTCATTATTTAGGTGGGCTAGTGTTAACGTGATATCCATGATACGTTAATTAATAAACAAGAGGAAAGTTTCAATAGAGCCAAATGGCGGTAAAAATCAATCTCTAAACCAGCTTTCCTATATTGCATTCAGAGTTTCATAAATTGGCTGTCAATAAGTTTCCCAGCTATTGCATCATATACTGTCGATCAGCAAAAACACACTCGGCTTTTGAAGAGGGGTGTAAAAAAAGTGTGTACTGCTTGAGAATATTTAACCATTTCATTCTGTTGATTATGTAAGTTTTCACAATTTTATCTTGCACAGAGTTTACACCAGTTATACTAATAGTAATCATGAAGTAAGCAGTATACATTTTGATACAGATTTTTCGTATATTGAATATGGTTGTTCAGTCCATTATATTGCCTCCTTTTAATATGTGCCAGTGGGCTTCTCACACTGTAGTTACGTCACTGGCTCTCGACGTATAAAGCTAAAGGCCTATCTTCAATAGTGTATTATTATATACTAATTCATATTAACTCTTAAAGGACGTGGAGACAGTATTCTTGGTCGATATTTCTAAGCTCTGAAGATGGCCGGCCAGTTTTCTTGGTCGCTGTCTTTGAACTAAGTTTTTGTTTCGTTTCATCCCAGTTAGAAGTTTTCAATGACTGGGAAGCGGAAGTATAGCCACTTATTTAACTATTATTTCTAATGCGGGAGAGTTCTAGCGTCAATCTTTCGAGTACTTTCAACCCATTTACAATAGCCACCTCGTGTAAGTTTTACAAAATTTGTGTAACCTATTTTCGATGGCATCTAGTTCATCCTCTCGCAAGTGACCTGCTCGTCTTAGTGCTCAGCAGGCCCTTAGTTTGCTAGAAAATTTCAGCGAAGATGAAGACGTTTATAGCAGTAGGCCTAGTGTTAATAATTCAATGTCTAATTCTTCTTCCAGTGATGTGGATTCAGAGAATAAAGGTGTTATGTTAGGAAGAGTGGGCGTGGTTCCATCACCTAACATTGATTCTTCAACATCAGACCCAGTAGGACCTAATTTAGTTTTACAAGAAGGGGAAAGACAAAAACAGGAGTGTGTCAGAAATATAGAATGGCAGGAAGCAAACTTGGGTGCACTAACAAGGAACAGCTTTAGATTCCAACCCAAAGATGGAAGAGCAGTAAGCAAATTTAGGCCTAAATGAATCATCTACCCCGATCCAGTGTTTTGAAAGCCTTGTATCATCAGCTGTAAGGGAGGAAATTTTAAAAAGCATAAACTGCTTTGCAGAAATTGAAGTGCAGAAGCATACACCTTCACTGAAACGATCAAGATATAATAGGTGGAACCCAGTAAGTGATTATGAGCTAAAATTTTTTGCTCTGCATCAAGCAATGGGTATCGACAAAAGGCCATGCTTCAAAGATTATTTCTCCTCACAAGAGCCTATGTTTCACACTCCATTTTATTCCCAAATGATGGAGAGAGACAGATTTTTCTTTTGGATATTAGAAATAGCCACCTTAACGCTTACATTTTGTACAAATTGACAAGACCAGTTGGAGTTGGAAAATTGCAGCTTACGTTAAAGTTGTTCAAACAAACACTGATCAGAGAATTATGTGCTTCCGCGGCATCCTCAATGCCTGAAATCAGTTGCATGCTAAATCCTCCAAGGCCAAGTAAATTATCAGATAACCCATTGGAAAGACTGGAGGGTGCAAAACATATAATGCAAAGAAGCACTAAATTCAATAGGTGTAAAGTTTGCAGTACACCTGACGACAGGAAAAGGACAAACTATTATTGTGCAGGATGCACTGGCCACCCCCATCTGCACATAGATGAATGTTTCCTAAAATGGCACACTAAAATTAAGTTGTAAATATCTCTAATTGTGTGTGTAAGTAGTGTTCTTTGTGAGAGCAATTCAGCATATATATCACATTTTGTGTTCTTTTTTAATTATTTGTAAATTTGTGACAGTAGAGTGTATTTCATTTTCTGGATGACACATGGAAAGTAGTTAGTATACTTGATGTGTTTTATTTCCAAATTGGATGTAGTTTACAGTGATTTCTATCTTGGATAACACAACTGATGGATTAGCTGTCTTCAATTGGTAAGTCTGATATGTGTTTCTTTTGTTTTTTGTTTAGTAAAATATTTTTCTGCCTCATCTCTAACTACCTTATATTCATAAAAAATTTGTAAATTTATAAACTGAACATATTCAGAATCCTCATTCAATTTCCTTTTTAAATATATATAACATGGCTATATTTGTTAAAAACTTTGAAATAACTGACACTTATATGTTAACACTGAATGAAAAACTTGTGTCACATAAAATTTGTGACAATAGAGTCTCTTTCCTGTTCTTGATGCCAAATGAAAAGTAGTTAGAGTATAAACTTGAACCATATTTGTTTTATTTCCAAAATGGATGTAGTTTACAAAAATTTGTATCTTGGATAACACAACTGATGGATTAGCTGTCTTCAGTGGGTAATTCTGATGATGTTTTTGTTTTGGTTTTTTTTTTGTCAAATTGTTTTCTTCCCAGTCTCCAACTAGTTTTAACTCATAAAAAAATTGTTAAATTTATAAACTGAATATATTCAGAATCTTCATTCAATTTCCTTTTCAAATATATATAACATGACTATATTTGTTAAATAATTTGAAATAACTTACACTTACATGGTAACACTATATGAAAAACCTGAGTCGCTAAAAATTCCTTGCATAAAACATGGGAAAACCCCTACGTCCTCAAAGAGTTAAACAACTATTAATATACATGATGAAGACATTATTGGGTTTAACTCAATGATGATGTTGTTGCTGAATTAGCAGTTGCTCTTGCTTTCCACTCTTTATGGGTTTTTTTAATGTAAGAGGGGGGCGCGCTAGGGATGTGCTCTGACAGCCAAGGTAACGGTGACTTGAAAAAGTTTGGGAAACACTATTCTAGAATCATACAACATGACAGCCTCAGCACTGGAATTAATATTGTTGTGCTAGACTTTATTATCACATATCTCCCAATGCGATGAAAGCCCTTCTTGTCTACAGATATTCTTATTTTGTAATCCACGTCCATTAACCCAAATGCTTTATGTTGCTGCCACGATATCTGTCGAGTCTGCACCTTTCTCCAAGCATAATCTGATACACTTGCAGCATTTATTCTCATTTTCTTTGTCTTTTCTCTGGGGATTTTCAGACCCAATTCTATGATCTCTCATTCAGTATTCTAATGTTGACTTGCATTTAGTTTTGGCTGTGAGACAGAAGAGCATGGTCACTGACATAATTTAAATTAAGCTTTATTTTTGTTATTAAGTTCACTGAATTCTATTTCTGGTGAACAATGTTTTCAAATACAATCCACAACTAGTAAGAAAGAAGATGGTTGTTACGGTGTTATTTTAAATGATGGCGTCTGCTGGGGTTTAGCCATGCGCAACGTTAGGGGTCATTAACATTTATAGAATATGTAGATATTTTACGGTATACTGAACGCGAAATATATGCGGAGATTATGACGCATTCGCGTTGGGAAGGTCACGCTGGGTGACTTGGTTACATGGCCCTTGTTACGCTATCCGTCAAGCAAGAAGGTCGTGTCTTGTATTTCTTCCAAGGAAAAAAGGCTGAGTATATAGCCTATATTATATAGATGAATCGATGTAGAACTCAGGGTCAGTTCGGATATTAATCTAAGTATGAGATTAATTAAATCAAATTAAATAATGGAAGGAGAATCGCATTATGATTCAAATTGTAGTTGTCAAGAACTCATGTGCTCATTTCTGGCTGTTGACTACAACAGCGCACGTATATAGCCACGATGTTCTTCTGACATATTGTTTTGACACGGACGGATACTTACTGATATTATTTGGAATTCATTGTTATGCTGAACTGTACATGAAGTTTTGTGAATGTCGATATCGTCTTTTGTATGAATACATGTGGACTCAAAACAGAAGGCTTGATCCTTTATTTACGTTTCGGGTTCGGTTCTACAGCTGTTGGTGTTTACCTTTGTCAGCACGATAACTCTCCCACAAGGGAAATCAAATACTATATACTATGCAAATCAGAACGTCGAAGGGATGTTCTGATGGTCAGAGCTAACCACTTATAACCAACATTACTACGTCTAGAGAGTGACGTTACTATTGAATAAATAATAGAATAACAAAGGAATCGCAACTCAACAACACCACCACCACGGACCCGTCACAACTGGTGGCCATTAGTGGTCTTGAAACTTTTCAAAAGAGCGAACCACAAAAAAAAATAAGACATTTTTCCATTCGAGCCGAAATGAACATTATTTGCAAAAACACCGGTGACGTCATGCCCTTGACAACACTATGAACGGTTGAAAAAGCCAGCAGCAGTCAATGTCCTTCAAAAAAATTTATTTGCAGCTCTCAAACAGCAAATGAAACGTATTGCTAACGTATTCAATGTTTCAAACATGATCTCGAGTCTGTTGGCGAAGCAGATAATGTACTGTATTACTGCTTATAAAAGATAAGTAACTGATTTTAAACGTTACCATATGTCGTCCTGTTTGTCCGATAACGACATGTTCTTTTTTTTTTCTTTGTAGCTATGTTAAATATTGTTTCTGTCCTTTTACATGTAGCGGGTATGGATGGGCGGCGAATTATAATCACTCCCTACGAATTGATTGTAATCGTTCTTAGGGCCGTGAATTAATCGCATTTCGCGAAGAAAGCGTCGAAGACATTACCGGTGCTTATTCCGTTCGGACTTGCATTAATTCACCTTATATGTTAGGCGTCTAGTTTTGTGAATTAACCATTGTATTTTATCGTATTCAGTTTGATTTTTATTCAGTTACAGTCATATGTTTGTAATCTATCCTGTTTATTCTAATCTGGCTATCTTTTATTTTATTTAAATGTATTGTATTAACGTCAAATGAGTCCTGTGACGTCATCATTCATAGTACCAAATATGTTCGTTTCCTTCAGTTAACCTTCACCCTTCTACATTTCCGGTTAGTACACTTGGTTTTATAATATCATTTATTTTTGTGAAAATGTCACTTTTGTATTGTGCTACTGTTCTGTAATCCTTGGTTAACCCATTGTATTGTTTGTATTCATTTCATCCTTTATAATTTAATATTAATGCTATAATTTCTTCATTAATAATAGTGTAGATGAATATTATTAAATTTTTTTTGAGTTTAAGGAGGAATTTGGGACTTTGCACCAATTTGCAGTGGTGGTCCTAGAAATGGGCAATGCACTTTCTAGCTCATGATTATGGCATAATATATAATGATTAATTATTATAACTTTATAACATATTAAGACATATTAATATAAATTAGTACACTTTCTCAGTACTACATTGGTAACTTGGTGACAATTAAGATTAAATAACCTAATTATTTAGGAACAATACCCATAATTATTAAATATTAATATTAAGTGCATGATATAATTTCAGCACCTTATATAACTATCATAACTATTTATGATAGATATTAACGGGTATATATATATATAATATTTTTACAAAATATTATAGATGGTGGAACTTATAAATAACAGTACGTGAATACTACAATTTCTTATATTAATTATTCATTCGTTGAGTAATTATAATTATCGACATAGATTCTAGTGGTGATTACAAGACATAAGTAATTGAATACTTAAATAAATATTAACTTCAAGATGCTTAACTTAGACTATTTTATTAAAAATGGTAAGGATTTTGGAAAAAAAGGAGAACTTCTCGAGGCTTATGCATTGGCTGAATTTGCAAAATATAAGGCAGAAGAGGAGGAAAGGAAAGCTATTGCTAAAGCAGAGAGAGAAGAATTAAGACAAGAGGAAGAAAGAAAGATAGCAAGAGATGAAATCCTACGGATTGAAGAAGAGAATAAATTGAAACGACAGGAAATCATACTGCAGCAAGAAATGGAATTGCAACGGCTTAAATTGGAAACAGCAAAACTTAATTCACAGGGTGCTGCAGCAAGCCAAAATGATATTGCTCAATCTGGATCTTCTTCCAACCGACTTAAAGGCAATTATTACTTTAAATTACCACCATTCAAATTACACGTGGATGACCTTTCATCGTGGCTGGCGCACTTTGAAGATATATGTAAGGTCAATAACCTTGACAAAACTGCATGGGCACTTAAACTTAAGGAATTTCTGGATGGCGAACCTGCAAGTGCAGCACAAAATATTGATCCTACATTAGCAACAGACTATGAGGCCATTAAGAATTTGTTATTACGTCGGTTCCATTTGAACGAAGAGGCATGTAGATTACGTTTCAAAAGTTTCTTGCCAGATAACAATAAAGATTTCACAGGTTTTATTGCTAACATACGCAATACTTTTAACAAATGGGTTGAACTGGCAGGTGTCAACAAATCTTACGACAAGTTAGTCGATTTGTTATTGAGGGATAAAGTATTATCTTCTGTCAGCCAACCATTCTTTGCTTATCTGCAAGAAAGAAAACCAGAATCTATTGATGAGTTAGAAAAAATTTCTTTAAATTACTGCACAGCTCATCCGAATGCTAATATTTCTGGCTCGTTGATAAGAGAACCACTTCCTGTAGCCTCCAATATGGCATATCATAGTAATAACAAACCTAGAACACACAGTGTAGACAGAGGTAGGTTCAAAGGAAACTATGACATTAATTTTCATAAGGGACAAAATAACTTTAACAATAATTTTAATAGAGGAAGACAACAAAACAGAAATTATTCACCTCAGTCAAGATACAACAGTAATCCACGTAACTCAAGTTATAATCGGTCATATCAATATAATAATGGTAACAATTGGAAGAATGGCGATAATTATAACTCGAGACATCAAGATAACAATTACAATAGACGACAACGGGATAATTCAACTAATTATTCTCGTAATCGTTCTCATTCTCGTGGATCTTCACATTATAACCATAATACCGGGGCAGCAGTTACAAATGATATCACCCCTAAGGTTCAGGTTCCACCTAACGATAATACAATGCATTCTTCTGCTGCATGCTTTGCTATAAATTATAACGTGGCGAATAGTTGCCCACAATGCAATCTTATTTTTCAGAAGGCAAAGGAGACAGTGCTAAACTGCGGACACATTCCACCAGAAGTAGGTCTTGCAGCCAATGATGGAACAGGCTCTCTGATTTTTAACAGAGGGATAGTAAACGGTTCTATAGTATCTGTATTGAGAGATTCGGGGTCCACAACCATTGGAGTGCGACAGTCGCTTGTACATCCTAGCTGTGCAACGGGAGAATATGTTCGTTGCATGACTTTCGGTGGGAATATTGAGTTCTACCCCACAGCTCTTGTCCATGTTAATACACCTTTCTTTTCAGGACAAGTTAAGGTATGCATGCTTCAGAATCCAATTGCAGATCTGATGTTGGGACGCATCCATGGTAGTAAGGATTGTTCCCCACATGAAATTGAGGAATGGGAATTAAAGAATGTGCAATCTTATTGCAATGCTAACGCTGTCATTGCAACAGCTACATTACGGGCCAACAAAATAAATACATGTGGCACAGTTTTCTCCAATTTCAGTCTAAGTACCATTCTGGAAATCGATGAGGAGAAGGATGAGACTCTCCTACAGGAAAAAAATGATGCTAAAATACCAGCCCATCCTAAGAAGATTAGAAAATCATTTCGAGGCAGATATGCCTTTTCTCAAAAGAGTGCCGCCAAGTCGGAAGATAGATGTTGGCGACAGGATCATATTAACAGTGATCTGAATAAAATTGTTGAAAATGGGATAAGAAAAGATGCCCCGAACAAGGGTAATGATGGTGGAGTTCTTATGAACTTAACTAATAAAATTAGGACAAATAAATATGTCAATCATTATGAGACATCATCTCATAAGACTACCATATCCAAAAGATTAAATAGAAGAACTATTTATCACGTTAGTGACACTAATCCCACTTACATTGGGAAGGGTGCATATTCTCGCACCGTGTTAGTGCGCAATCTGCCACAAGGTACCAGATGGCAGGCACTTAGCAATTTCTTTAATGACACGGCAGACGTTATGTTTGTACGGTTGTTGTCACCTACCAATGACAGGTATGGTGAAGCTATAGTTACATTTCGTAACAATAGAGATGCTCGAATGGTCATCGAGCAGGATAATGGTGCTTACTTTAACCATCATTGTCTACGGTTACAATTAGTACCTAATGCTGCGTCACGCAGATAACATGCTATGGTAACACAATTGTCTCATATCGTTGATGACTCAGCATAGTCATTCATCATTTCTTTTCTTTACTGGTCATTTCTTTTATTGGGAATTAGATCTTGTACATTTTCTATTACTATACACTTACAGTCAATTTTTCATGAATTAGATGACAATACTGTATCTACTTGTCATTATTCTAATCTATCTGTTATACAGGAGGAAGAATCTTCTTTTCCTGAAGTGCAGATGCCTTTACCTGTACTTATTGTCCAATCTACTGAATCTTGGCGTGATGTGACCATTTCTTCTACGGTTACACCGCAACAGCATCAACGCGTTGCTGATCTTCTACAATCTTTCCCAGATGTGTTAACGGATGTACCGGGTTGCACATCTATAATTAGTCACGATATAATTCTTAACGATGATACACCAATTCGTGTTCATCCTTATTCTGTACCTCTACATTTTCTGAGTAAGACATCTCAGGAACTCGAACAGATGATATCATTAGGTATTATTGAGACTAGTACATCTCCATTTTCTTCTCCTTTAGTCATTGTCCGGAAAAAGGACAACAACATACGTTTATGTGTTGACTATAGGAAACTTAATGCGCAGACAGTACCGGATAGCGAACCACATCCTATCCTTGACGATTTACTTCCTCGTCTATCCAATGCTACACTTTTCACTAAAATTGACTTAACCAAAGGTTATTGGCAGATTCCACTAACCGAAAGAGCCAAATACTACACAGCATTCTCAACTCCACAAGGTCTTTACCAGTGGAACGTGATGCCTTTTGGGCTAATGAATGCTCCAGCTACCTTTATTCGCATGATGCGAAAAATTTTAGCAGGTAGATCAGATATAATTACCTACATTGACGACATATGTTTGTTTAGTTCATCATTTGAGGAACATTTTTTGGGTCTTAAATCAGTTTTGGAAATATTGCGGGATAACCATTTAACCGCTAAACCAACTAAAATTCAAATAGCGTGTAATGAGATAACATTCCTGGGACACATTATTGGATCAGGACGTATCCAAACAATTCCCAGTACAGTTTCTAAAATATTAAATTTATCTGTTCCTCAAACGAAGAAACAGGTTAGGAGTCTGTTAGGGTTGATCCAATACTATAGCAGATTTGTACCTCACCTATCATCCATCACGGCTGTCCTGTCATCGTTACTAAAGAAGAACATGCCAGTAAGGATAAATTGGACAGACGAATGTGACAAAACTTTTCGCACTATCTTAAAAATGTTTTCATGCCCACCTGTTTTAAGATTACCAGATGCTTCTAAAAAGTTTGTTCTACGTACAGATGCGAGTAATTACGGACTCGGGGCTTGTCTACTACAATATCATGATGATGTCCTTCACCCTGTACTTTATATCTCACGCAAGCTGAAACCTCCTGAGATAAAATATTCGACTGTAGACCGAGAATTGCTCTCCGTAATCTGGGCAATTACCAAGTTAGAAAAATTTCTGCTGGGATCTCCATTTTTGATCCAGACTGATCAGAAATCTGTAGCAGCATTACGTCGTTCAAATCATAAAAGTGCTAAACTTGCACGCTTTGCTACTACGTTGCAACCATACGAGTTCGAAATACAGTCAATACCAGGAACTGAGAATGTCATAGCCGATACGTTGTCCAGACATCCTACGGATTCTGAATGAATATTACTATTTCAAATTTTCTGACTAATCAAGCATTACATTTGCAATGAACTGTATTAATGCCACGTCAGAATATACAACACTTCATTTGGACTTCCTACTTAAATAAGGACATTTAGAAATAAACTATTGTGATCAAAATATCAAGTTTTACGGATCGTTTGAAAATTTGGACTTCACTTCCACTTTGCGTATCACTCATTTCGATTGAAAACTGTTAAAAAGGAACTAACGATGATTGGATAATCATATCATAATTAGATAATATGAACCTTGTGTCTTAATGAACTTTCATACAAGTCAACAGGATATAACAACGATTGGATCTTCATGTCCGATATTGTTAAATTTTCTAGTTATTAAATTAATATATAATAAAATAAAGTTAAAGTGTGATGAAATAAAAAAAAAAATAAAAAAATAAAATATACAAAGAAAAGATGAAACAAAATAATATCACACCAATTAATATTTTAATTAGTGTAATTATCAAGGTAATAGATATTACATTATGACATTTCATATTTATAGTTAAAATGTATGAATTTTTTCTGTTCTTTTCTTCTAATTGCGTTAATTTAATTAGGTATCTATCCTTACACTTCATTTTCACACGCATTCTAATTTAATGTATACTTTAATATTTGGTTTTAATTGTCCGTATTTCTTTTACTCTCTTATACTATTTCTCATTTTCTTCAATTAGATATTAATTAGTTAGTACCATACGTACATACTATAATTAATTATTTTAATTTTAGTTAGTTAGAATAATTTTAATAACACCTCACATTATTAGTTAGTCCATACATACAACAAATTAATTAGTTAATTAGTTAGTGACAGTGACATTTCCTTGTTTAATATAAGTTATATGTATGATATGACGTTGATTTTATTATAAGATATTACTGACATGACCACGACACTGTTCTAGATAGAACATCGTAGGTCATACGTCGGGTTTTGTTAAATTTTTGATAATTTGATTAATATTATTCAAAAAAAAAAAAAAAAAAAATCTAATAGATTTTTTTTCCCCCCGTCTGACAGGAAATCTGTTACGGTGTTATTTTAAATGACGGCGTCTGCTGGGGTTTAGCCATGCGCAACGTTAGGGGTCATTAACATTTATAGAATATGTCGATATTTTACGGTATACTGAACGCGAAATATATGCGGAGATTATGACGCATTCGCGTTGGGAAGGTCACGCTGGGTGACTTGGTTACATGGCCCTTGTTACGCTATCCGTCAAGCAAGAAGGTCGTGTCTTGTATTTCTTCCAAGGAAAAAAAGGCTGAGTATATAGCCTATATTATATAGATGAATCGATGTAGAACTCAGGGTCAGTTCGGATATTAATCTAAGTATGAGATTAATTAAATCAAATTAAATAATGGAAGGAGAATCGCATTATGATTCAAATTGTAGTTGTCAAGAACTCATGTGCTCATTTCTGGCTGTTGACTACAACAGCGCACGTATATAGCCACGATGTTCTTCTGACATATTGTTTTGACACGGACGGATACTTACTGATATTATTTGGAATTCATTGTTATGCTGAACTGTACATGAAGTTTTGTGAATGTCGATATCATCTTTTGTATGAATACATGTGGACTCAAAACAGAAGGCTTGATCCTTTATTTACGTTTCGGGTTCGGTTCTACAGCTGTTGGTGTTTACCTTTGTCAGCACGATAACTCTCCCACAAGGGAAATCAAATACTATATACTATGCAAATCAGAACGTCGAAGGGATGTTCTGATGGTCAGAGCTAACCACTTATAACCAACATTACTACGTCTAGAGTGACGTTACTATTGAATAAATAATAGAATAACAAAGGAATCGCAACTCAACAACACCACCACCACGGACCCGTCACAATGGTAAGATGTAAAATCAATATATTCAAGTCAAAAGTTACTTTGTTTGTACTATAAAGACAGTGAACATAAATAACTCAACAACAAATATTTAACAGGGCGTGATGGGTTGAAAATAAAAATAAGGTACCAGGAGGATTCCAGATGTCTAAAATGAGACAAGGAAAAGTTAAGTCACTACAAAGTCAGTCTTTCTACACTAATTATTAAAAAGGATTTGATAAGTGCCTAACAAAACATTCATAACCCTCCACTCCCAAAGGAGCATAGGCCTTCAACAAACACATGCCAAGTCCTCCTGTCCCGTGCCATCATCTCAAGTTCTTTCCATGTTCTCCTCATCATTTTCACCTCTGTTTCCAACTCTCTTCTCCATGTACTTCTTGGTCTTCCTCTGCCTCTCTTGCCCTGGGGGTTCCAGAACAAGGACTGCCTTGTAATGCTATCAACAGGTTTCCTCAGTGTGTGTCCTATCCATCGCCATCGTCTTCTTCTCATCTCTTGTTCCACTGGCACTTGTCTAGTTCTTGTCATCAGTTCCACGTTGGTAACCTTGTCATACCATTTTAATCCCTCTATTCTACGCAAGCACCCATTTATGAAAGTCTGTAGCTTTTTGGTTGTTGTCTTTGTTGTTCTCCATGTCTCCGAGCCATACAATAGGACTGACTTCACATTTGAGTTGAAGATTCTTATTTTCGTGTTGGATCCGATTTCTCTTGATCTCCATATATTTCCCAATGCAATGAAAGCTCCTCTTGCCTTTTGTATTCTTATTTTGATATCGCTGTCTGTCCCTCCAACTTTGTCTATATTACTGCCAAGATATGTGTATGATTCTACATCTTGAATTGGTGTTTCTTCAAGTTCAACCCTGTTATCATTACCTGCATTTATTCTCATTATTTTTGTCTTTTCCCTGTGTATTTTCAGACCCAATTGCTGTGACCTCTCATCGAGTGTTTTCAATTTGTCCTGCATCTGATTACGGTTATGGGACAGAAGAGCCAAGTCATCAGCAAAATCCAGATCATCCAACTGCTTAGTCAGAGTCCACTGGATTCCATTTCTGTTGTGTGTTGTCGATGATCTCATAACCCAATCTATTGCCAGCAAGAAAAGAAATGGAGACAAGAGGCATCCCTGTCGCACTCCTGTTCTTATCCCAAACGGTTCTGTAAGCTGTCCTTCGTGAAGAACTCTGCATGTCATGTCTTCATATGTTTTCTTTATTAAATTAATGATCTTCAGGGGAACTCCATAATGCCTCATCAATTTCCAAAGTGATTCTCTGTCTACACTGTCAAACGCCTTTTCGTAGTCCACAAATCCGATGTATAGTGGTGAATTCCATTCCAGACTTTGTTCAACTATTATTCTCAAAGTGGCTATCTGGTCTGTACATGATCTGTTTTGTCGAAAACCTGCTTGTTCATCTCTCAGTTTCTTGTCTATGGACTCTTTTAATCTCTCAAGGATAATCCTGTTTAATACTTTTCCTGGCACTGATAGTAACATTATTCCTCTATAATTTGTGCACTCTTGTAAATTTCCCTTCTTAGGCAACTTAACCAGATATCCTTCCTTCCATTCTGCTGGTATCTCTTCCTTTTCCCAGACTTTACCAAGTAATTTATATAACATCTCTGTAGCCGTGTCGATATCTGCTTTGATGGCCTCTGCTGGAATGCCATCAGGTCCAGACGCTTTTCCCTCTCTATTTCTTCCTTCGTTGGTCTTTCACCGTTAATTTGTAGCTCTTCTTCTGCTGGCTGGATGTCCGGCGGGTTTTGTGGAGCTGGTCTATTGAGAAGGTCCCCAAAATATTCTGTCCACCTCTTCATTTGCTCTTGTATATTGCTGAGCAGTTTCCCATTCTTGTCTTTTATGAGGCAACTTGTTTGCTTGTATTTCCCTGTTAGCTTCTTTGTGCTGCTATACAGTTCTCTCATATTTCCTTTGGCTGCAGCATCTTCTGCCTCTCTTGCCAACTCCTCAATATACTTCCTCTTGTCTCTTTTGATACTTCTTTGTTTGCTTCTGTGTACACTTCTTGAGCCTTGGCTTTGGAGCTTCTAGTTTTGCTTGTGTTTAACTCTGCTTTCTTGTTTTTTCTGTCTTTTATCTTATTGATGGTTTCTGTTGTTATCCATGCTTTTTGTTGTCTTTCCCTTTTCCCCAGTATTTCTTCACATGTCTCCTTCCATACTGTTTTGACCTGCTGCCAATAGTCTTCTGTATTCTCTACATCTTCCAGCTGTTGGAGCACTTGGAATTTGTTGGATACTGTGACCGCAAATTTGTCTCTTGTTTCTTGATTTCTTAGCTGTCCTACATTAAACTGTTGTCTATAATTTTGCATTGTTGCATATCTCTTGAGTTTCATCCTCACTTTGGCTATCAGAAGATGGTGATCCGATGCCACATCTGCTCCTCTATATACCTTTACATCCTGCAATGATGATCTAAACTTCTTGTTTATGCATATATGATCAATCTGATTTTCTGTTCTATGGTCTGGTGATATCCATGTTGCCTTGTGTATTCTCTTATGTGGAAACATGCTTCCTCCTATAGCCAGTTGATATGAAGCACAGAAGTTTGCGAATAGCTCTCCATTTTCATTCATTACTCCTAGCCCATGTTTTCCCATGACTTCTTCGAATCCAGTGTTGACTGTACCTATCTTTGCATTCATGTCACCCATCAAAATTGTGATGTCTCTTCTTTTTACTTTATCCATAATTTCCTGTAGTTTAGTATAAAATGCTTCTTTCACAGACTCTTCTTTGTCATTAGTTGGTGCATAACATTGGATGACATTTACATGAATTTTCTTTTTAGCTGTTTTGAAAGAAGCTGTTATTATTCTGGGTCCAACAGCTTCCCATTCAATTAGTGCTTTCTGTGCTTCTTTAGATAACATAAGAGCTACCCCTTCACTGTGGTGTGAACTTTCGTCTTCATGTGCTGAGGACAGCACCAATTCACCTGTGGTGAGTTTCTTCCTGTCTACCCCCTTCCACTTTGTTTCACACATTCCCAGAACCTCGATTTTGTATTCCCTCATTTCTGCTGCTACTTGCGCCACTTTCCCTTGTTCGTTTAATGTCCGAACATTCCAGGTGCCAAATCTGGAAGTTCTCCTAGAAGAAAGAAGGTTAGTCAGCAACACAGACTCCTTTCGGCTTCTCTGTGTTGCATCATACGCCTCCCCGCGAGAGGACCTTCCCCTGTCTTGGATGGCTGTGTTTTATTTTCTTTATTTGACTTGTCCATATTTGTTGAAGTTTTTTGTGGTTTAAATTTTTTTACAGGATGGTGTAACCGGCCCCATGCCCAACCCTCCTTAGTCGCTTTTTACGACATGCTTGGTAGGGGACAGTGTTACTATTCTTTGCTCCCCTTTCGGGCCCCGGTAACACACGGGTGCCTAACAAAACAATTGCAGAGATATTTTGAAGAATATCTGGAATTTGTTCATGGCATTTTGAAATTTGCATTTAATTCATATTTTATGGCAACTCACCACTCTATTGTTACTTGGTAAGGAACCACAAAACTTGGTAGGGAACCACAAAACTTGGTAGGGAACCACAAAACATGGTAGGGAACCACAAAACTTGGTACGGAACCACAAAACTTGGTAGGGAACCACAAAACTTGGTAGGGAACCACAAAACATGGTAAGGAAACCCAATTCTGGACTGTTGGGATCTTTATTTATAGATTTTCTAGAAAGTCAGAGACTCACTTTCTATACTGAAATTTGCTGATGAGGTCTTTTATTGACCTCTGCCCTGGAATGCTTGAACTGGATTTCTTGACTGAAGATCTGCCCTTATTCCTAGACAAACCCGACACTCTACACTTTGCTTGTCCTGGAAGAAAACAAGTTATTACAGTAACCACAAATAATAATGATAATTATGATTATTATTATGAGCAAGTAACCTGTCAAGAATGATGGCAAAGAGCTATAGCATACACTTTCTGCCTGTCCTGTTATTTTAACAACACCAAATTAGTCCCAAATGGAAATGGGAAGTATCCATACTTCAAAATGGCCTTGCTGATTGTGAATTAAATGTAGATTATTGACTTGTACTTGGGAAAAGCCTGGATTGAAGTATTAATCTCCTGTGTAATCTCAAGGGATGTTACTGTTTCCCCTTGCGTTAATAGAACTTTAATATTAGCCTCCCTTGCTTAGTGTTTCCCATTTTCAGGACATAGATAGAAAATTATTTTATTGATAAAACCAAATGTAAAACAAAGGTAAAGGTAGCCCATAGCAGTGATTGCTGTAGCGGAGTGAAGTGTTAGAGACTTCACTATACTAGGTCCAGCATTGAGAGGTGGGTTGACCAGGCTGCCTTTTACTTCCCTAACTCAACATAAAAGGAAATGTCTTGGGACTGGCAATTTCACGTAAAATAAGTCACGACAGAAACCACCTGTACAAGAACACAGAAATGGTTTGGTGCACACAAACTAACTTTAAGGGGACGGCCAGTTGTAGCAATAGCTCCTTGCTCCTTAACTCTTTGACTCCACAGCAACGCTCTGAACGTTGCAAAATTTAACACGCTGTGCCACAGCAACGCTCACAGCGTGGTTTTTAGTTTATCACGCATAAACCTTAAAAATCGTCCGTTTAATGCAGTTCATATTATGAAATTCGTAGAATGACTTCCGCTACTATCTAAACAACTAATTTGACTGTAGTTAATCAGCACGTGTGCGTGTTTTGATGTTATTATCACAATTTTTGTGAAGATTTGCGTGTTTGCGTTTTTCGTCGTTATTGCTAGAGAAATATGTCACGCTTTATATTTACATTTTCTAAGTCTCCTAAGCAAATAATTGTGTCAAACTACTTTGAAACATTGCTGACATTGATGATGATTGTTTGGTAGTCACAGTTTGTTGTCAAAATACGGAATCTGTGCAGAAAAGCTAGACACACTAGGTTTAGTTGATGAGTTGCCGTAGTCGTATTCTGGCCGATCAAAAAGCAACAAAACTAAACCTAACGTAACATCTAATCACTAGTTCTTGGTAGAAGATGAAGCTAGGGATACTATTAAAACATTAAACAAGAATAAAAAAGTTTTTATATAACGTTATTCTTATTTATTTGTTTGAAAATTACGTAATGCACGATTGCATAATTTATATTTTTCTTACAAAGGACCACGGAAAAACTGGTGTGAATAACACTAAATGTACTAATTGTGGCCATAAGCATGTTTTCTTTTACTTGTATATGGATTAACTTGATGTTTGAAGACTAAAAAGAAAGTTTTATTGTCTACAACAGTAATTTGTCTTTGGTTAGATCGTATTCTACAGTCAACTTTTTAGCGTTTTTCAATTTTACATGCAAAATGTTTTAAGTATACTGAACATACTTGTGTTAATACTACCAAAGACATTATATATTTGAATTCTCTATCAATTTCCCTACAGTTTGGTATATAATAAGTACATGTTCAAAGGAAAATTCACAAACAAATTTAGACTGAAAGATGAACACTTCACTCTATAAAATTCTGTCCACAAAAAAAGTCTGGCACAGCGTGCAAAATAACTCTGGAATGAATGAGTTAAGGAACAGTCATGGATATTGATTCATTGTTCATTCACAAAATAAAATACACGTGATTCAAATTGTATACATTTTATACTAACGCCCTCAAGACCAGATGTTTATTCTTTCTTCATTAAAAAAAAAAAAAAAAAAAAAAAAAAAAGAAACAAGTGAAAAACTTTCACAACCAAGAAGTTAAAACTTTAATCAATGGGTACTTGTGTAGAATACAAGACTAGATTTGGTATGACGACTAGATCACCAATGTGGAACTGACGACAAATACAACATATGTAGGAAGCACACAAAAATCCCAAACACTAAATCAAATATACTGTAAATACACAAGGATAAATCAGTGAAGCAAAAGAATTCTGATGAAAATACATATCACTTCCAGTATTATCCCTTGTAAATAACTTTATGAAGTAAATGTACAAAGTTGAAAATAAAAATTACAATGAATACCCTAATTATAACCAAAATTTAGATAGAACAAGGCAGTCTCATGAAATAGTGGACGAATGGAGGCAAATGAAGCTCATCTGATGCTATTATGTGTTCTCTTTCTATTTCTTTTAAGGATAAAAAAACCAAACAATTTTTTTTTAAACTGATGACAAGAACCAGGCAATTGCCAGTAGGACAAGAGATGACAAGAACCAGGCAATTGCTAGTACGACAAGAGATGACAAGAGCCAGGCAATTGCCAGTACGACAAGAGATGACAAGAACCAGGCAATTGCCAGTAGGACAAGAGATGACAAGAACCAGGCAATTGCCAGTAGGACAAGAGATGACAAGAGATGACAAGAACCAGGCAATTGCCAGTAGGACAAGAGATGACAAGAACCAGGCAATTGCCAGTAGGACAAGAGATGACAAGAACCAGGCAATTGCCAGTAGGACAAGAGATGACAAGAACCAGGCAATTGCCAGTAGGACAAGAGATGACAAGAACCAGGCAATTGCCAGTAGGACAAGAGAAGACGCTGGCAATGGACTGGACACATTTTGAGGTAACCTGTTGATAGCATCATCAGGCATGAGGTAACCTGTTGATAGCATCACCAGGCATGAGGTAACCTGTTGATAGCATCACCAGGCATGAGGTAACCTGTTGATAGCATCACCAGGCATGAGGTAACCTGTTGATAGCATCACCAGGCATGAGGTAACCTGTTGATAGCATCACCAGGCATGAGGTAACCTGTTGATAGCATCATCATCACGTGTTCCTTGTTCTGGGATCCCCAGGGTAAGAGAAGAGAACTGAAGAGAGAGAGAAAGGGGATAAAGAAATGGACAGACCTTGAATGGATGGCACAGGACAGGAGGACATAAGTGATCTTGTCATGCCATTTCACTCCTATTCTAAACAAGCGCCCATTTATGAAAGCCTGTAACTTCCCACGCTCTTTAACAGACAAAACGTGTCTCTACATGATGAAACTTGTTGAGAACCCAGCATCGCACACTAAGTTTGGAGGAGTAACTCTGGCTTTTTACCTGGTTGGCAGCATGCAGGAGGATCTCACTATGGGCCCATCATAAGTAGGGGAGCTAATAAGTGGTTGTGTAGGACGTGACAATTCCTTGGAAGAGCCCAGAACCAGAGAACAGTATTTTAGCTCTGCATATTTGGAAAGCCCCCTTGGATGGCGGGGAATGCACATAACGCCACACGCTTATTACTCCTAGCGTGGGACCAGATGTGATGATCCTTTAAATGCAAGCCAAGCTGGAGAAACTGGAGCTCATGACTTCAACTCAGCATGTTTCAGAATGGCAGAAAAGCCACAGGACAAGCCTAGATCTACAGTGTAGACAATACCAAGGAGTTTTCAACTTGGTATTGGCTGCAAAAAAGCGAGAAGCTCAGCAGTCCTAGTTAAACAACAACAACAACAACTACATACTATTAACTACACACCAAAAGTTCAATACTCACTTAAACCGCTGGAACTGGATGACCTTGACAAACTTGAGGCACATGAACTCTGCAAGAGAAACCAGACAACATATTGCAAAATTTAGACAACCATCATCATCAAGTGACACATCACATACTTAAACAAGTGGTCATCTCTCTCTCGAAGATGCCTGTCTTTTAAGTTCTGATGGCTTCTTCTTCTTCTTCTTCCTGAAAAGGACGGTGGTTGCGTTGTGTTTGTTTACGCCTAAGCTGTGATATCTGCACCTTTCGGTCGACACATCCGACTTCAGCACGGCATTTTTTAGGGACCGGGTTTGCCTTCCCATTGCGATCCGCACTCGCTCAGCCAGACTGCACTGCTGCAGACTGTTTCTAGGACCACCACATGGAGGTGGAGTGCGGTCTTGACCAGCTCTGGTTCGCTGGTCCTGATGCAAGCAGTACAGCTATGGGTCGCTGATGGCTTTATTCTATGAAAATATTTTCCTCCACAAGTTGGGCACTTTCAGGAAATCTTCATTAGGCTATTTAACTCTCCCCTTAACTCTTCTATAGCAACTACAATCTTTGTGGCTGCCAGACTCAATCATGTCTACTATTGCATTTTCCACAATATGCTTCCCTATGACAGTATAGACTCTGCAATCTTTTACTAGAATCTCGAGTTTGGTTAAATTTCTAAAAATGATTTCATTTTCTTTAAATTTATGCTGACAAGTAATGTTATATTACATTACTAACTACCATGTCCACGGGTGTTAGACACTTCACATTATCAACAACATATACTCTCACAGTAAATGCTTCAAACAAATATTAATTCAACATCACATTCTCAAACTGAGAGAGAATCCAACTAATAATATATCAATATGAACATATGAAGACGAACAAATCACTGTTATACAATACATCTACATGCACATGGGAGAAAGAATTTGAAATGTGAATATACAGAAGAATGTGCTGAAAGAGAAAAACAAAAGCAAATAAATAGAAATCCTGGACCAAGGCAAGATACAGAAAAATATTAGGGATCCATTACAGCAAACTTTCAATGTGGAGATGGTCATTGATCTGACAATGTCATCTCATTGTTTTCACTCTTTACTGCAGCTGACTCTTTTGCAGGAAATCAGCATCATAGCATTGTTAAAGAAGATTTTACATGTTGACCACACTTAGTTTTGTTAGCAGTTTAATCTACGCGGTAACAATTCTATCTGGGGCCAACATGATGTATTTTGCACCATTTTTAATTATAATAAACGCGATATAAGATTTACGTCACTAGGTGATGATGACGTATTAGGTTCTGCACTAATGTATGCAGACCGTTTCTTCGAGGCCTTTCGTTGTAAGAATCCGTCAGAGTAAGATGTTGATGCCATTGCTTCCAAGTTATTTGAAGTTTAACAGGTCTCCTACGTGGCTTAAGTATTGCAAAGGTCGCCACTGATATTCAAGAAGATGCCGAACATAAGTATTTAAGCTTCGATGATTTTTATACAGAGGAATCGTTATGGGAGCAATTAATAATAATTATCTCCATATTCTGGTTGTCACTACTTAGGTGTTAACCGTTATCGGCACCTCTAGTAAAATAGGCCAGATATGAGACAATGTATCAAAGACTGTAGGAGATTCACCACAAGTATGTAATTCCACTTTGCCATGAACATGTTATTATGCTATGTTTAAATAAATATGCTGTCACCTGTGGACCTATTTATCAAGTCGTTTTGGAGGTCACTTTATGATTGATAGTTTTTGCACAAAGCCCATGGCATTCCACAACATCTCATAAGCACGATGCTCAACATGAAATTCAATTATGAACCAACCATCTTGTTCCAACACACCCTCTGTACATAACAAAAACCATTCGTAACAAGCATATGCTTATACAGCAATGGTTTCTATATCAATTTGTTTGACATGATGAGGTTGTCAGCCACCATGCCCAACCTGATATTAGTCACCTTTGACATGATGAGGTTGCCAGCCACCATGCCCAACCTGATATTAGTCACCTCTGACATGAGGTTGCCAGCCACCATGCCCAACCTGGTATTAGTCACCTTTTACATGAGGTTGCCAGCCACCATGCCCAACCTGATATTAGTCACCTTTTACATGAGGTTGCCAGCCACCATGCCCAACCTGGTATTAGTCACCTTTTACATGAGGTTGTCAGCCACCATGCCCAACCTGATATTAGTCCCCTTTGACATGATGAGGTTGCCAGCCACCATGCCCAACCTGATATTAGTCACCTCTGACATGAGGTTGCCAGCTGCCATGCCCAACCTGATATTAGTCACCTCTGACATGAGGTTGCCATCCGCCATGCCCAACCTGATATTAGTCACCTCTGACATGAGGTTGCCAGCCACCATGCCCAACCTGATATTAGTCACCTCTGACATGAGGTTGCCAGCCACCATGCCCAACCTGATATTAGTCACCTTTGACATGAGGTTGCCAGCCACCATGCCCAACCTGGTATTAGTCACCTTTTACATGATGAGGTTGCCAGCCACCATGCCCAACCTGATATTAGTCACCTTTTACATGATGAGGTTGCCAGCCGCCATGCCCAACCTGGTATTAGTCACCTTTGACATGATGAGGTTGCCAGCCGCCATACCCAACCTGATATTAGTCACCTCTGACATGAGGTTGCCAGTCACCATGCCCAACCTGATATTAGTCACCTTTGACATGAGGTTGCCAACCACCATGCCCAACCTGATATTAGTCACCTTTGACATGAGGTTGCCAGCCACCATGCCCAACCTGGTATTAGTCACCTTTTACATGATGAGGTTGCCAGCCGCCATGCCCAACCTGATATTAGTCACCTTTGACATGATGAGGTTGCCAGCCGCCATGCCCAACCTGATATTAGTCACCTTTGACATGATGAGGTTGCCAGCCACCATGCCCAACCTGGTATTAGTCACCTTTGACATGATGAGGTTGCCAGCCACCATGCCCAACCTGATATTAGTCACCTTTGACATGAGGTTGCCAGCCACCATGCCCAACCTGATATTAGTCACCTTTGACATGAGGTTGCCAGCCACCATGCCCAACCTGGTATTAGTCACCTTTGACATGATGAGGTTGCCAGCCGCCATGCCCAACCTGATATTAGTCACCTTTGACATGATGAGGTTGCCAGCCACCATGCCCAACCTGATATTAGTCACCTTTGACATGAGGTTGCCAGCCACCATGCCCAACCTGGTATTAGTCACCTTTGACATGATGAGGTTGCCAGCCACCATGCCCAACCTGATATTAGTCACCTTTGACATGAGGAGGTTGCCAGCCGCCATGCCCAACCTGATATTAGTCACCTTTTACATGATGAGGTTGCCAGGCACCATACCCAACCTGATATTAGTCACCTTTTACATGATGAGGTTGCCAGCCACCATGCCCAACCTGATATTAGTCACCTTTGACATGAGGTTGCCAGCCACCATGCCCAACCTGGTATTAGTCACCTTTTACATGATGAGGTTGCCAGCCGCCATGCCCAACCTGATATTAGTCACCTTTGACATGAGATTGCCAGCCACCATGCCCAACCTGATATTAGTCACCTCTGACATGAGGTTGCCAGCCGCCATGCCCAACCTGATATTAGTCACCTTTGACATGAGGTTGCCAGCCGCCATGCCCAACCTGATATTAGTCACCTTTGACATGAGGTTGCCAGCCACCATGCCCAACCTGATATTAGTCACCTTTGACATGAGGTTGCCAGCCACCATGCCCAACCTGATATTAGTCACCTTTTACGTGATGTCTTAGGCAGCAGTGGTCCTATTCTTCCTGTCTCCTCAGACAGCATGGAGCTACATGGACCACTCTTGTCTCCTCAGACAGCATGGAGTTACATGGACCACTCTTGTCTCCTCAGACAATATGGAGCTACATGGACCACTCTTGTCTCCTCAGACAATATGGAGCTACATGGACCACTCTTGTCTCCTCAGACAGAATGGAGTTACATGGACCACTCTTGTCTCCTCAGACAGCATGGAGTTACATGGACCACTCTTGTCTCCTCAGACAGCATGGAGCTACATGGACCACTCTTGTCTCCTCAGACAGCATGGAGTTACATGGACCACTCTTGTCTCCTCAGACAGCATGGAGTTACATGGACCACTCTTGTCTCCTCAGACAGCATGGAGCTACATGGACCACTCTTGTCTCCTCAGACAGCATGGAGCTACATGGACCACTCTTGTCTCCTCAGACAGCATGGAGCTACATGGACCACTCTTGTCTCCTCAGACAGCATGGAGTTACATGGACCACTCTTGTCTCCTCAGACAGCATGGTGCTACATGGACCACTCTTATCTCCTCAGACAGCATGGAGCTACATGGACCACTCTTGTCTCCTCAGACAGCATGGAGCTACATGGACCACTCTTGTCTCCTCAGACAGCATGGAGCTACATGGACCACTCTTGTCTCCTCAGACAGCATGGAGTTACATGGACCACTCGTCTCCTCAGACAGCATGGAGCTACATTGACCACTCTTTCCTCAGACAATATGAAGCTACATGGACCACTCTTGTCTCCTCAAACAATATGGAGCTACATGGACCACTCTTGTCTCCTCAAACAATATGGAGCTACATGGACCACTCTTGTCTCCTCAGACAGCATGGAGCTACACTGACCACTCTTGTCTCCTCAGACAACATGGAGCAACATGGACCACTCATCTCCTGAGACAACAAAGAGCTACATGGACCACTCTGAGGTTATATTTAAAAAAACTGTCAAACGATTCAGAGTCTGGTAGTACCTAACCGGAGATTCACCGTCTGGCAGTACCTACCTGGAGATTCACTGTCTGGCAGTACATACCTGGAGATTCACCGTCTGGCAGTACATACCAAGAGATTCACCGTCTAGCAGTACATACCTGGCTATCAGCTTCAGCGTCTGTGAGGTCTATGACTACTTCCTTGACTGGACAAGATTCAGAATCCAAGCTGCATGCTAAGCTCCTGCAGCTATTAAACCCGGATAATATTTTTTCATCATCCCAAGATGTAGACTTGGCTCTTGTCTCAAGCATCGGGCTGTCTCCATCATTTACCGGAGAATCACTGTCAAGTATCTGGCTGTTATCAGCAACCATTACCTGGCCACCATTACCAGCAGATTCTCCTATACCTGAAATAATGGACACACCAAGTAAAAATATACCACTTGCACAACACACTAGACATGTTGATGTAAACAACAGAGGTGTAAAACTCAACTTCAAATACAATTTCTGGAGGTTAGTTGTATCTCTGCGCTGCTACCAGCCTTATGTGCATCTACTGTTCTTATAAATTTTTGTACTTTTGAGTTAATTTCATTGTAAAAAGGCCACAAAGAGCTGCAGACACCTCTATAGTATCAAGGAGGAGACGAAAAGGAAGCATCTATCATTATAGTTAGCACAGAAAGTGTTACTGCAGAAGCCTGACCATGGTGTGCCTATGTGGTGTCTTACTGAAGAATATGGTGTGGGAACTATAAGGTAAAGCTAGTTTCATAGCAAATACTTTCATAGGGGAGTAAAATGAGACTTCACTAGACTAGTTCCAGCTTTATGAGGTGGGATGACGAGTTCCCTTCCTTGCTGCTTTTGCTTCCCCTACTCAAGAGGAAAGTCAGGTACCCATTTACAGATAGGTAGATTGGAGAGTGACCCTACCAGGAACCTGACAACTTTGCTGCAAGAGGAAAGTATTTTAACAGCTCTGCCAAAAGGATATGGGTGTGCGAACTACCACCGTAAATTTATTTATCCCACTAAACGTGAATATTCATTAATGTTCACTGCAGAAATAATTAACGTTTATTTATACGGTGTTGCCATGGCTCCTGCTGGGGCATTATTGCCATGGCTCCTGCTGCAGCGTTATTGCCTTGTATGTACTGTATACTGTTCTGAAATATGAAAAATTCCTAATTCTGAAACACATCTGGCCCCAAGGGTTTCAGATAAGTCGTTGCTGACCTGTATAAGCCAGTTAAGGTACATACGGATGACAGTTTGATGGCTAGATAAAGTGTGCATGCTGGTAACTACAGCTTGGCCAGTAAATTGTTCACATAAAAGATTACAAATCACATGTCTCGCTTCCACTGATGGAAAAGTGAATTTTTAGAATCCATGATCAGGTCGTATACTTACTGTCATCCAAAGCTTGATCTTCTTGACTTCTTCCATCACATGCTTGATTGCCAGAAACAGTTTCACCATCTTCTGTTACACATGATTGATTTTCATCACTCAAGAAATTCAGGAAATCTTCATAGCTATATGATTTTAATTCCGTCACATCATTGGCCAAGTCTTGTAACTTGTTATCTGTCGTTAGTCTGCTTCTAACGTCAGCTGGTATTGCCTTAACACCTAGACGTATTTTCTTGGATTGTGATTGTTGCTGATTCAGATCAGATAAACTAGATCTAGCCAGATTCATTTCTGCTGAATCAGTTGTTTGATAACCATGACAGGCTTCAAAACTGTCTTGGTCCTGATTGTGTGAACTGTTATCCTCCAGTTCTGTCTGACTTTTGCTATCTTTCTCATTTTCAAAACTGTTTCCCTCCAATTTTATCTGCTTCCCATCATGTATGCTCCCAAACTGATCTCTGTTTGGTGTTGATAAAACTCCTAATTTCAAATCGGAACTCTCTAGTCCATTCTTAGATTTTGACCAATCAAAAGCTGAGCGTGGAGAAGGTCTTGAGTGGTTCTGTTTACTGCTGCAGAGAGTGAAATTTGACTGAAACTTTTCAAAACGAGAAGGCGGCTGCTGAAATTCTTTTGAACAGCTGCTACTAGAGTGTTTGTATGAGACTCCATCATCTTCTGTACATCCTATGTCTCCATCTGAATATGTCTGTTTCAGATTTCTAAAAGAATCTCTAGCACTGTGAGGCTCTGAGGTAAGAGGGTAGACATATTTATGCATTCCTGTTTTAGGTACTGGTTTGGTTTCAAGTTTTTTGTTGCCATTCTGTTGCAGACGTACCGGAGCATTTTCAAACAGGACACGAATGGATTTTTGTGTTTTCTGAGTTTTACGAGGAGGTTGTGTCAAAGCTGGGCTTGGTGTTTTAATCCCTGCTGGTTGGTCTGAGCTTGAAAGAAAATATCTGTGAGGAAAATGGGAGACAAAGTTATTAACTGGCATTATTAATCAAATGTCATGAATGTTAACTGGTATACAAGACAAATAAGATAACATGGCATCTAAACGGTGTAGACCCACCGTAACAAATCTGCAACATTTTCTGTCTACTGTCATTAGAAGTTACAATGAGAAAATATTATATGTACTGCTGTCATCTTGCCTGTCTGCCCTAAACTCCCATATTTATTGTACTGTTGTCCACATGTCTGCCCTAAACTCCCATACTTATTGTACTGTTGTCAACATGTCTGCCCTCCCATACTTATTGTACTACTGTCCACATGTCTGCCCTAAACCCTCTTTCTTATTGTACTGCTATCCATTTGTCTGCCCTAAACCCCCATACTTATTGTACTGCTGTCCACATGTTTGCCCTAAACCCCCATACTTATTTTACTGCTATCCACTTGTCTGCCCTAAACCCCGATACTTATTGTACTGCTGTCCACGTCTGCCCTAAACCAACGTGATGATGATGACATTATACCCATTCTGCCAGTCTTCATGAACATGCTTGTGCCAGTTATTTAGATTGTTTTCCCATGTTTGCACAAGGTGTACTCCTTGGTGAGAAATCATGGTGTGGCTTCTTGGACAGAGTTTACAGCAGAGTCACTGCTGAACAGAGAACAGCTTACATGACAAAAACCTCCAGCATGAGAATGGAGATAGAGGCAGCTACTGCAGCCCTGAGATGGCTGTCTGAAGCTACATTAACTAGGTCAGTTACCTCAAACTTTCAGGAACTGGTGTGGATCTACTGTCCTGGTCATGCAGGGATACATGGCAATGACAGAGCTGACAAACTAGCCAACGAGAGCACCCATAGGGGGACACTGGATATGGGTATGGAAAAGATACTAATGACAATCAATAATGCAGGAACAGACATATGAGAGGATGCATCAGGAATGTATACAACCAGCCCACGATAGACAAACAGCATTCATACCCTTCGACATTTACTGAGGGAGACTGAGCACCCAAGGGATTGCCCAGAGTGCAGTGATGTCGATTCTGATCTACAATAACCAATGACAAGGTGCTGATAGGGATGTTCAAGAGTTCTACTGACCTTGGCTGCTTTGTGTTAAATGTGCTAATTGTCAACTGTATAATTAGCATGTTTGTGTCATCTTGAAGTTTGTTTTCATTTCTGAGCCAAATGCTCTGGTCATCTACAGAAAATAACTCTTCCATGGTGCCTGATTCATGTTTTACCTCCCCTGTTCTCCTTTAAGTACTGTGCCCTTTGGTATGGGTCATCATGTCTCTCCACAACTTCCCATCCCCAGTGTCATTTATCAATTCTGTTACGGACTTCTTTCCATGCCACTGACCAGTTATCTTCTCTCTGTCATCATCTAACAGATTTTTTTATTCAATCTTTACTGCTGTCACAACACATCCTAGACGCTTGTCTCTTCTCAAAACATGCCCAAAGAAAGTGTACTGTGATTGCAAATAATAAGCTTTCTTTGTTCATTGACTGCTTTTGGGACATTCTCTACTTCTATAATAAGCTTTCTTTGTTCATTGACTGCTTTTGGGACATTCTCTACTTCTATAATAAGCTTTCTTTGTTCATTGACTGCTTTTGGGACATTCTCTACTTCTATAATAAGCTTTCTTTGTTCATTGACTGCTTTTGGGACATTCTCTACTTCTATAATAAGCTTTCTTTGTTCATTGACTGCTTTTGGGACATTCTCTACTTCTATAATAAGCTTTCTTTGTTCATTGACTGCTTTTGGGACATTCTCTACTCTATTTATAGCTGTCTTCTTCTTTGCTCATTGACTTCTTTTGGGACATTCTTTCATCTATTTATAGCTGTCTTCTTTGCTCATTGACTTCTTTTGGGATATTCTCTCATCTATTTATAGCTGTCTTCTTCTTTGCTCATTGACTTCTTTTGGGACATTCTCTCATCTATTTATAGCTGTCTTCTTCTTTGCTCATTGACTTCTTTTGGGACATTCTCTACTCTATTTATAGCTGTCTTCTTCTTTGATCCTTAGCCGCCGACCGTCAAAGCAGTCAGTGGCAATCACGCCTAGTGGCGTCTTGTAGGGCAACAACAAATTGACCTATTTAGCTGTACCTGGTTCTTTTAACATTCTTCAGTAAAACCGAGTCTCTCTGCTTCAATTGACTTTCCTGTTTATTTACTGATTATCCATGACCCACTTCCATATGATGATCTGCATACAAGAAATATTATACTGTGCATATATCAGGACTCACCACAGATGTTATGCTACGCTAATAAACACCAAACAGCAGGGGTGACACTGAACATCTTTGCCACATTTTTGTGCAAGATTAAAAATGTCTTGACTCAATATGGTGTCCTTCACATTAAAATGAAACTTTGAAATCTAATCCTCATGAATTAAGATACAATTTACAATGGCTATCTTAGAATGAAACTTTGTAATCTAATTCCCACAAACTAGATACAATTTACAACTGCTATCTTTTAATAAAATGAAACTTTGTAATCTAATTGCCATAAATTAAGAACAATTTACGACGACCTTAGAATGACCCCGTCAAGACCCCCCTCACCCCTGGGATGGGGGGGGGGGCTGTTATGAACTAAAGAAAGAATAGAACTACTGCTCCCTGAGGCGTGTCGTCGTACGACGTGACTAATATAACGATGTCCCTGGGGCTGTCAACCTCATCATGGAAAAACTAATTGCTTCAACAACCACCACTTCAGGTTCATACGAATCCTTTGTGCAAGCTTCCTGCAAGGGGAGACCAGCTGCAATGGTGTCTCCATGCTCCATAGGGAACAAAAAAGAAACTGATGATCTCAGAATAAAGAGGACCAGTCATTATTTTCTACCTGATGTCTGTAACAACCACTACACCAGATATCATATCAATCAGACGCAACAACCTCACCACCAGATATCATGTCAATCAGACGTAACAACCACTACACCAGATATCACATCAATCAGACGTAACAACCACTACAACAGATATCATATCAATCAGACGTAACAACCACTACACCAGATATCATATCAGTTAGACTTAACTAGGCACAATTAACAACTTACCTGCTCTTGACATGAACAGCCGGAGTATCCAGATCAAATTTGGGCAGTTTTACAGTATTGGCTGGAACTGCAAATACATTTCTGCCCTTGTTAGGACTACAACTACTGCCAGAGCTAGCCTGACCACTTGTGCTGCTAGACGTGAAAGCTTCTTCTCCTATGTTCGCTGCCGATGGTCTGGAAGGCGTTAAAGAAATTTTTCTCTTTCGGGATCTCTTCGGCTTTTCCTCTTCACTATTATCACTATCATGGTGGCTGTTGTCAAAGTTGTCATTATCTTGTTTTCCCTGTAAGTTCACACTCTGTTTCTTCTGCGGGGTGCTTGTCTTTGAAAATTCTGCTTGATTCTGTCCCTGACTTTCTGTTGGTGAGCAAGTTAATCTAAGTTTACTGTCAACAAGGTTTCGTCTAACTCTTTTGACATCGGGAGTAGAATTTTCGCCATCATCTCCATACACAGACACTAACTCCTCATTTACATCTGGCAGGTCATCTACTGAAAAAAACAGTGTCAACAAAAATTTACAATAACAAAACATAAACCAACAAAAACAATCAAGAAAAATTAAATCGCATTTCATGTCATACAGCTTAAAAACATGACTTTAAGGAATTATGTAAAGACATCAAACCAAAGTCAGACATTAAACCAAAAGTAAGAAGAGTCCTGGATCACCACTGGTGTAAGACAGGGTGTTCTAAGTCACTCTATCTTTTCATACATCTCATGGACGACATCATCCAAGTCTGCAAGGGATGGACAACAAAGTATTCAGTGGGGTACTAGAAGGTTAGACATTCTGTATTTCAGAACTGACATTTGCCAATGACATGGTCCTGAATGCTAAATTAGAGGCACATCTTCAATCCAACCTACACGTCTGGAAAGAAGAGCTGGAGAAGAGAGGAATGGTCATCAGCAGCTCCAAAATAAAAGTCATGGTGATCTCAAGAGAGGAGAAGAGACAACAGATCATGCTGGGGGAACAGGCCCTGGAGTGTGTTAGCCAGTTTAAATTCCTTGATGCTGTAACAGACTGGAAGGGAGGCATTAAAAAAGAATTGGTAGCCTGAAGAGCAGCAACTGGAAGACTTTTCCCAGGCCATAAACCAAGGATTCCTCAGCAAAAGAGAAAATGGCCAGAATACAAAGATGGCTGTATACCCATCATTTATGCATCAGTCTTAACATGTGGACAGAGTCATGGGCGATTACCACAACCTAGAAAAATCAGCTCTAAACTCCAGAAATGAGGTGTTTAAGGAAAGTTGTCCATGTAACAAGGGACAATGTCCACAATCATATAATATGTCCCCAAAATCCCGCCGTTGAAGACCCAGTGGAACAGCCCCAGTTGTGACGATTCAGCCATGTTTGCATAATGGGAGGTCAGCTACCATGACAAACATGGGAAGCCAAGAGTCCGGGATCCAGACCTCTGGATGACAAAGTTCACTGGGAGGACAACATCAGACAATCTCTGAAAGTCTGAGGACTAGACTGGACCCAGATCAGAAAGAAGACAGCTGATGGCATAGCACGGCATTCTGTCTGGCTAACCTCTACACCCCCAGGCTAGAAAAGGAGCGGCTAAGAGGTATGGAATCTGCCTCTAATTCTAAAGGTACCGGGTTTGGTTCCCAGTACAGGGAATATATTTGATGGAAATTGTTTTTAGAACCAGTGAGTCCTAATGATGTCATACCCCCCCCCCCCCCCCCCCCCCCCCCACCCCCCCCCCCCCCCCCCCCCCCCATCTCATGGGTAGTGAGATCGGATGTCTAGTCTTCCTGGATAAGGGTGAAAAAAATAGGAGGTCCGTGTGCAAGTTAAAAATCTCTAGGCCGTTGGAAACTGTAGAGTAGGCCATACAGATGCTGCCCTGGCAAAATTTACAAAATTAGGGAAACACATGCACCACAAACATATTTATAGAATAAGATTCCTGTTTACATACACTAGGATCCTAGTCAGTGCTATGGAGTTCATGCACTGTGCTGAGATCCTCCTTGTATGATCTAAGAGAGGAAATCAGAGCACTGATGGAGTTGTCCGCTTGCAATGATGATCTTTAAAACCAAACACCAAAGTTATAAGTCAACTTCTTATTTCCCCACAAATTTCTTTCAAGCAGAAATGTTTGTTTTTTATGTACATCATTTATATTATCTTTATGTATTATACCTGTATGATATTCTGTATGTAAGATTGTAACAATATACTACTTTACTTTAGAAGAATGTAATACTGGTCATTAGTTTAAAATGTGAAGAAGTATATGAGAATGAGCAGATATACTTTATATATACGGAGTGTCCCAGAAGTCTTAGTGCAGTTTTAAGCTTTAATAACTTCAGAAGTACAAATGCTACAAACTTACAAAAAAACATCATTTAAAAGTAAAATTATTTAAATTTGTTTTACACTTATTTAGTTTTGTGAATTTTGAATATAAATTTTTAATTATAATTTTTTGTTTCAGTCCCTCTGGTTGAAGATGGCAAACATTGAAGAACAGGTCAACTGGGTTCTCTAGTTAGCTGAACTCAAGTTCACAACAGCAGTAAGATGGAAATTTGCTTACCATTGTAAGTAGGCTCCCTACAGAAATTTAAATAACAACTGGATGAAACAAAATTCAAGGAAACTGCTCAATTCACGACAAGCCTAGATCTGGGAATCACCGAGCAAGCGAAGATACTGTGGATGATATTGAGAGAGATTTGAACAAAGTCCCAAAAAAATCAGCTGAAATGAACTTTCCAAAAACCAGTGTTAAATTTCTGTGGGGAGCCTTTTTTTTTTTTTTTTGCTGCGAGTTACACTTTGTTATATGTTATAGAGAAAGAGAGGCCGACCAAAAACAACCTGGCGGAGGACTGTGGAGGCTGAGATGCAAAGAATGAACCAGAGTTGGGGCACTGTACAAAGGATGGCCACCGACCGAGCAAAGTGGAATCAATTTGTTGTTGCCCTACAAGACGCCACTAGGTGGGATGGCCACTGACTGCTTTGACGGTCGGTGGCTAAGGATCAAAGAAGAAGAAGATATGTTATAGAGTTAGTGAGACTTTGTTTTGATGTAATTCTAAATCTGTTACAGTCAAGACTTACCAAAATGATTATGTATCAATGAAATGTAAACGTAACAAAATAAAAATCTCGGAACCTGGTTTGTCTCGTTTTGGAGCAGTCTGTCTGAAAGGTCTCACTACTATTGTTTGCTCCTTGTCATGAAGGGATAATTTTATCTTGTCTTCTTGTGATGATTGTACCTCTTTGCATGGAGATGAAGATTTGATATGGTAGTTCTTGTCCCAGATACTCAACTGATGTCTGTATTTTGGCTTGGGTGCATTCTTGGGCTGATAACAGATAGTTTATATTCAGATATCACCAGAGATTTGTATTTTACAGGGCAAACTAGAAGCAAATGTGCACTTACACTAAAAGAACAGAGTGACTATATGCTATAAGTGTCAAACATGGTCATTGTCTGTCTATCAACTCTGTTATAAGTGTCAAACATGGTTATTGTCTGGCTAACAACTCTATGCTATAAGTGTCAAACATGGTTATTGTCTGGCTAACAACTCTGTTCTATAAGTGTCAAACATGGTCATTGTCTGGCTAACAGCTCTATGTTATAAGTGTCAAACATGGTTATTGTCTGGCTAACTCTATGTTAAAAGTGTCAAACATGGTCATTGTCTGGCTAACAACTCTATGTTATAAGTGTCAAACATGGTCATTGTCTGGCTAACAACTCTATGCTATAAGTGTCAAACATGGTCATTGTCTGTACTAACAGCTCTATGTTATAAATGTCAAACATGGTTATTGTCTGGCTAACAACTCTATGCTATAAGTGTCAAACATGGTTATTGTCTACCAACGGGCTGATCACCCGTTTGCCAGTCAATACGATTACGGAAACAACAGCAAATGGATTGATTTGCCGTTGCCCTAAAGACGCCAATAGGCGTGATGAGAAACAATGGCAAAGAAAACCTATCTGCTGTTGCCCTAAGACGCCACTAGGCGTAATGGCCACTGACTGCTTTGACGGTCGGTGGCTAAGGACGGAAGAAGAAGAAGAAGATGGTTATTGTCTGGCTAACAAATCTATGCTATAAGTGTCAAACATGGTTATTGTCTGGCTAACAACTCTATGCTATAAGTGTCAAACACAGTCATTGTCTGGCTAACAACTCTATGCTATAAGTGTCAAACATGGTCATTGTCTGACTAACAACTCTATGCTATAAGTGTCAAACATGGTCATTGTCTGGCTAACAACTCTATGCTATAAGTGTCAAACATAGTCATTATCTGGCTAACAACTCTATGCTATAAGTGTCAAACATAGTCATTGTCTGGCTAACAACTCTATGCTATGTGTCAAACATAGTCATTGTCTGGCTAACAACTCTATGCTATAAGTATCAAACATAGTCATTGTCTGGCTTACAACTCTATGCTATAAGTGTCAACCATGGTTATTGTCTGGCTAACAACTCTGTGCTATAAGCGTCAAACATGGTTATTGTCTGGCTAACAACTCTATGCTATATGCGTCAAATGTAGCCACTTTCTTACACTTTGCTAAGGTATTAATCAAGGTCACTGTCTAAGTAACTGTTTGCTGTGTCAGACAAGGTCACTGTCTAAGTAACTGTTTGATGTTTCAGACAAGGTCACTGTCAAAGTAACTGTTTGCTTGCTTAAGTGTCAGACAAGGTCATTGTCTAAGTAAATGTTTGCTGTGTCATACAAGGTCACTGTCTAAGTAACTGTTTGCTGAACGTGTTAGTCAAAGTCACTGTCTAAGTGACTGTATGCTGTACGTGTCAGACAAGGTCACTGTCTACGTAACAGTTTGCTGTACGTGTCAGACAAGGTCATTGTCTAAGTAACTGTTTGCTGTACATGTCAGTCAAGGTCACTGTCTAAGTAACTGTTTACTGTAAGTGTCAAACAATGTCACTGTCTAAGTAACTGTTTGCTTTAAGTGTCAATTAAGGCCACTAAATAACTGTTTACTCTAAGTGTCAAACAAGGTCACTAAGTAACTGTTTGCTGTGTCAAACAAGGTCACTGTCTAAGTAACTGTTTACTGTATGTGTCAGACAAGGTCACTGTCTAAGTAACTGTTTGCTGTAAGTGTCAATTAAGGTCACTAAGTAACAGTTTACTTTAAGTGTCAAACAAGGTCACAGTCTAAGTAACTGTTTGCTGTGTCAAACAAGGTCACTGTCTAAATAACTGTTTACTGTACATGTCAGACAAGGTCACTGTCTAAGTAAGTGTTTGCTGTGTCAGACAAGGTCACTGATGCACAGCAGAGAGGATTTTTGCAAGATGCGAAAGCAGATGCCTGAGAAAAATCTGCTAATGTCAAAAAGAAGGTGATGAAAAGTGAAAAAGAAATTAAAGTGATATGAACACATCGTCAGAATGCAATCAGAACCACCCAAGGAGTAGTTAGATAGATAATCTTGAAGCAATTGTGAAGAAATACCACATTACGCTGACTAATGTGACATATCTCACACAGGAATGACAACTGCTTGTCTACATTTAGCTTAACAACATAACTGGAAAAAACAGAGATTAAGCCATACATTTTTTTTAATTAATACCTATCGAGAAAATGATAACTATAAAAGAAATGATGCCACAAAGTCATGTGTAATAAACATGTAAAATATAAACAAATTCCAAGTTTTGCCAACACTTTATGAATGGATGAAACAAGAAAATAAAAAACTTACCACAAAAGTATCTGGATCAAAATATGAGATGCATGTGTGTTTGTAAATATCAACATTGCCAAGAGCAATCTGGAAGGCCTTCTCCGGTTGGATATATCTGTTTGTGGTTAAGGTTTGTAGGAAGTAAATCAAACAGTAACTGTCAACACCAAATATAACAGAATTAAACATCACATGCACTCCCTTACCAGTAGAAATGTGTGTTTTATTACCCCATCATAAATCATTATAAACAATATGAGCCATAACGATATATTAAAAATTAATGTCTGCTGACCTACAAGACACCACATGGCGTGACAGTCACTGATTGATTTCTCAGTCAGTGGCCAAGGACCAAAGAAGAAAGAATAATAAAATGTGTAGATTTGTTTCGTTATTTTTAAAAAAAACTAATTTTACTGTTTGTTTATTATGAAATAAAACAATCTATGAATCATAACACAAAATAATAGGGAGCTGAGGTGCAAAGAAGAAAGGCTCTAAGATAGTACCATCCCTGCCCTCCCCACACAAAAGCATCCAGGTTATTCTCACACGCTCACATACAAAAATAAGACAAGGATACTCTCCTGCATAGTCTAGATCGCTGGTCTCCAGTTCTGGTGGGTATGGGTTCAGAGGGCAAAGTTTACGGTCAATAGGGTCAAAGATGAGCTGATATAGGAAGGTGTTGTCTGCCCTGACGAATCCCTCGATATATTCGTCTTTCACAGTCAGGTTTGTCTTGAGGTATGTAGGCAACTTCTTCAACAGCTGTAGACAATTGATGAGTGACGTGTTAAGATAGTTTCTTAGAGAAGTGTTATGATAGTTTCTTAGTGAAGTGTTATGATAGTTTCTTAGAGAAGTGTTATGATAGTTTCTTCAACAGTTGTAGACAATTGGGGAACTAAGTGTTATGACAGTTTCTTCAACAGTTGTAGACAATTGGGGAACTAAGTGTTATGACAGTTTCTTCAACAGTTGTAGACAATTGGGGAACTAAGTGTTATGACAGTTTCTTCAACAGTTGTAGACAATTGGGGAACTAAGTGTTATGATAGTTTCTTCAACAGCTGTAGACAATTTATGAACAAAGTGTTATGACAGTTTCTTTTGTCCTCCTTACAGAGCATAGAACCACCACTGTAGCTGGTCCACTTACAGTAAACCTGCACCAAGTATTCACATACTCTCGCAGCCGTGGTGTCTGTGGAAATTTGTTGTATACGATGAGGTAACCAGCCGCACGCACACTGTCACGTTAGTCGCCTCGTACGATCTGCCTGACGGTGCAGCTGTCCTGTTCTTTCTTTGTCTCTACGGAGACCCCCCCCCAGAACTACATGGGGCTCCAATAGATATACATGAAACAAATACCACAACAAAGAGCCATAACTGCCATGTAACAAACACGATTTACTTGTTCATTTTTTATTGCCACAAAATAAATAAATAAACATAAAATCTAAAGTAGCAAATAAAGTGATATAACTCGAGACAGCAACAACTACTGCCTGCTATAAAATCCTGTGTTGTCAATAAAGTGACATAACAAGAGTCAGCAACAACTACTGCCTGCTACAAAATCCTGTGTTGTCAATAAAGTGATATAACACGAGACAGCAACAACTACTGCCTGCTACAAAATCCTGTGTTGTCAATAAAGTGATATAACACGAGACAGCAACAACTACTGCCTGCTACAAAATCCTGTGTTGTCAATAAAGTGACATAACAAGAGTCAGCAACAACTACTGCCTGCTATAAAATCCTGTGTTGTCAATAAAGTGATATAACATGAGACAGCAACAACTACTGCCTGCTACAAAATCCTGTGTTGTCAATAAAGTGATATAACACGAGACAGCAACAACTACTGCCTGCTATAAAATCCTGTGTTGTCAATAAAGTGACATAACAAGAGTCAGCAACAACTACTGCCTGCTACAAAATCCTGTGTTGTCAATAAAGAGATATGACACGAGACAGCAACAACTACTGCCTGCTACAAAATCCTGTGTTGTCAATAAAGTGATATAACACGAGACAGCAACAACTACTGCCTGCTACAAAATCATGTGTTGTCAATAAAGTGACATAACAAGAGTCAGCAACAACTACTGCCTGCTATAAAATCCTGTGTTGTGAATAAAGTGACATAACACGAGACAGCAACAACTACTGCCTGCTACAAAATCCTGTGTTGTCAATAAAGTGATATAACACGAGACAGCAACAACTACTGCCTGCTACAAAATCATGTGTTGTCAATAAAGTGACATAATAAGAGTCAGCAACAACTACTGCCTGCTATAAAATCCTGTGTTGTGAATAAAGTGACATAACACGAGACAGCAACAACTACTGCCTGCTACAAAATCATGTGTTGTCAATAAAGTGACATAACAAGAGTCAGCAACAACTACTGCCTGCTATAAAATCCTGTGTTGTGAATAAAGTGACATAACACGAGACAGCAACAACTACTGCCTGCTACAAAATCCTGTGTTGTCAATAAAGTGATATGACACGAGACAGCAACAACTACTGCCTGCTACAAAATCATGTGTTGTCAATAAAGTGACATAACAAGAGTCAGCAACAACTACTGCCTGCTATAAAATCCTGTGTTGTGAATAAAGTGACATAACACGAGACAGCAACAACTACTGCCTGCTACAAAATCCTGTGTTGTCAATAAAGTGATATGACACGAGACAGCAACAACTACTGCCTGCTACAAAATCCTGTGTTGTCAATAAAGTGATATAACACGAGACAGCAACAACTACTGCCTGCTACAAAATCATGTGTTGTCAATAAAGTGACATAACAAGAGTCAGCAACAACTACTGCCTGCTATAAAATCCTGTGTTGTGAATAAAGTGACATAACACGAGACAGCAACAACTACTGCCTGCTACAAAATCCTGTGTTGTCAATAAAGTGATATAACACGAGACAGCAACAACTACTGCCTGCTACAAAATCATGTGTTGTCAATAAAGTGACATAACAAGAGTCAGCAACAACTACTGCCTGCTATAAAATCCTGTGTTGTGAATAAAGTGACATAACAAGAGTCAGCAACAACTACTGCCTGCTATAAAATCCTGTGTTGTGAATAAAGTGACATAACACGAGACAGCAACAACTACTGCCTGCTACAAAATCCTGTGTTGTCAATAAAGTGATATAACACGAGACAGCAACAACTACTGCATGCTACAAAATCCTGTGTTGTCAATAAAGTGATATAACACGAGACAGCAACAACTACTGCCTGCTACAAAATCCTGTGTTGTCAATAAAGTGATATGACACGAGACAGCAACAACTACTGCCTGCTACAAAATCCTGTGTTGTCAATAAAGTGATATAACACGAGACAGCAACAACTACTGCCTGCTACAAAATCCTGTGTTGTCAATAAAGTGATATAACACGAGACAGCAACAACTACTGCCTGCTACAAAATCCTGTGTTGTCAATAAAGTGATATAACACGAGACAGCAACAACTACTGCCTGCTATAAAATCCTGTGTTGTCAATATAGTGACATAACAAGAGTCAGCAACAACTACTGCCTGCTATAAAATCCTGTGTTGTCAATAAAGTGACATAACATGAGACAGCAACAACTACTGCCTGCTATAAAATCCTGTGTTGTCAATAAAGTGATATAACACGAGACAGCAACAACTACTGCCTGCTATAAAATCCTGTGTTGTCAATAAAGTGACATAACAAGAGTCAGCAACAACTACTGCCTGCTACAAAATCCTGTGTTGTCAATAAAGAGATATGACACGAGACAGCAACAACTACTGCCTGCTACAAAATCCTGTGTTGTCAATAAAGTGATATAACACGAGACAGCAACAACTACTGCCTGCTACAAAATCATGTGTTGTCAATAAAGTGACATAACAAGAGTCAGCAACAACTACTGCCTGCTATAAAATCCTGTGTTGTGAATAAAGTGACATAACACGAGACAGCAACAACTACTGCCTGCTACAAAATCCTGTGTTGTCAATAAAGTGATATAACACGAGACAGCAACAACTACTGCCTGCTACAAAATCATGTGTTGTCAATAAAGTGACATAATAAGAGTCAGCAACAACTACTGCCTGCTATAAAATCCTGTGTTGTGAATAAAGTGACATAACACGAGACAGCAACAACTACTGCCTGCTACAAAATCCTGTGTTGTCAATAAAGTGATATGACACGAGACAGCAACAACTACTGCCTGCTACAAAATCCTGTGTTGTCAATAAAGTGATATAACACGAGACAGCAACAACTACTGCCTGCTACAAAATCATGTGTTGTCAATAAAGTGACATAACAAGAGTCAGCAACAACTACTGCCTGCTATAAAATCCTGTGTTGTGAATAAAGTGACATAACACGAGACAGCAACAACTACTGCCTGCTACAAAATCCTGTGTTGTCAATAAAGTGATATAACACGAGACAGCAACAACTACTGCCTGCTAAAAAATCCTGTGTTGTCAATAAAGTGATATAACACGAGACAGCAACAACTACTGCCTGCTACAAAATCCTGTGTTGTCAATAAAGTGATATAACACGAGACAGCAACAACTACTGCCTGCTACAAAATCCTGTGTTGTCAATAAAGTGATATAACACGAGACAGCAACAACTACTGCCTGCTAAAAAAATCCTGTGTTGTCAATAAAGTGATATAACACGAGACAGCAACAACTACTGCCTGCTACAAAATCCTGTGTTGTCAATAAAGTGATATAACACGAGACAGCAACAACTACTGCCTGCTACAAAATCCTGTGTTGTCAATAAAGTGATATAAGTAACCCTGCCCTAGAACAACATGGGAAGTAACCCTGCCCTAGAACAACATGGGAAGTAACCCTGCCCTAGAACAACATGGGAAGTAACCCTGCCCTAGAACAACATGGGAAGTAACCCTGCCCTAGAACAACATGGGAAGTAACCCTGCCCTAGAACAACATGGGAAGTAACCCTGCCCTAGAACAACATGGGAAGTAACCCTGCCCTAGAACAACATGGGAAGTAACCCTGCCCTAGAACAACATGGGAAGTAACCCTGCCCTAGAACAACATGGGAAGTAACCCTGCCCTAGAACAACATGGGAAGTAACCCTGCCCTAGAACAACATGGGAAGTAACCCTGCCCTAGAACAACATGGGAAGTAAAAATAAAAGGTAAAGGTAGTCCCATAGTTGATGTTGCTGTAGGGGAGTGAAGTGTTAGAGACTTGACCACACTAGGGCCAGCATTGAGAGGTGGGGGTGATCAGTTCTCTTCCTCACTGCCTTTTCCTTCCCTAACTCAGGTACCAAATACAGCTGCCTAGACTGGAGCGTGATGATACTGTGAATCAAACCTAGTACCTTTGCCGCGAGAGACCAGCACTCTAACTACTCTGTCAATCGGATGCTCTCAAAATAGTGATTTTCACAAAAAGAGAATCTTTCTATTCCTTGAACATTAATTAGATTGGTGTTTCTCAAACTTGTTTTTTTTAGATCACGGAACCCTAAATAACATTTACATCTTATTAGGGAACCCTTGCGGACACACGTAACTACACTTGCAGGGTTAAGTCAAAAGTAGTCCACCATAAAATAAGTAACTCCAAATAAATTTTGTTTTTCCTTCCAGGGCTAAAAGAGGGTTCACAAATTATCAAAGGATGACAGATTATATCATTTTAACAGATACTCAAGGGAGCCGCGCTGGCGTAATGCTTATGACATTGCGCTGGCGATCGGTGATCTACGTTTGCGCCCTGGTGAGAACATTTGAAGCAGTGTCTTCGACCAGGACTTGGACTAGATTAATTTGAGTCCTGGCGAAGACATTTGAAGCAATGCCTTCGACCGGGGGACTGGAATAACCCGAGCGGCTCCTGAGCACAAACCCTCTGTGGATGGGAAGGAGCAAAGCTCCTGACCGAGTCCACAGGCTCCCCAGCCAAATTTGTTTCATGTCATTGGGCTGAAGCCCAAGTGCCGCTGGTTAGGAAAAAAAAAAAAAAACAGATACTCAAAGTGAACACCCTCAGCTCACAATTATTTTGGATGTGCACTCTAAGATGTTTGTGAGTGTTCACTTTGAGTATCTGTTAATATTTGTGAGTGTTCACTTTAGTATCTGTTAATATTTGTGAGTGTTCACTTTAGTATCTGTTAATATTTGTGAGTGTTCCCTTTGAGTATCTGTTAATATTTGTGAGTGTTCACTTTGAATATCTGTTAACCTTTTGAACCCGAGGTCCCGAAATTTCGGTCCGTGCGTAAAAAATCCTCTCCCCGAGAGATCGTAATCTCGGTCTGACACACCTAGCTTAGCAAAATGGGGTGGGAATGGAAATGTGTAAAAAATAATGACGTCAGGAAGTACACATATCTTGTGGAATGTTAGACCAAGATGGCGGCGCCCACGACGTGATAATATTTTGCAATTTTTAAACTGTTTTCACAATGAAAAGGCGTGTTGAAAATCCAGGAAATAGCCATTCTAAAAGGCTAACAACGGAACAAGCTGTTGAACTTGTGCTCAATGATTCGGAGGATGATGAATTAGATTTAGATGGTGATTATTGTGAAAGTGACATCGAAAATGAATCGAGTGACGAAACTTGTGAATCAGATTATGATCAAGCTAGTTCTAACCCTGTTCCTGGCCCCTCAGGGGATCGGGCTATGGTGCAGGGGCGTGGAAAGGGGCGTATCCCACACAATGTATCAAGTAAATTTGATACAGGTTGGTCTACCGCAAATATATTTAGACCTATGTTTACCGTAGACACAACATTTGTGGAACAGATAGGCCCTAAGAATATTTCAAATTCCATTTCTCCTGAGAGTAAAGCCATTGAATTTTTGGAACTTTTCCTCGACAGTAATTTCTGGCACAATTTGTGTGAGCAGACAAACAGACGTGCTGAGCAAGTAAAAAGCAAAAAGCCCACCAGCTACTATGCTAAAAATTATAAAAATGTAACAGTGCCAGAGGTAAAAGCATTCTTTGGACTGCGTCTTCAAATGGAGCACAGTGTGAATAAACCACGTTACGAAGATTACTGGTCCAGCTCGTCTTCGAACTTCATTTCGCAAACTCCTGGATTTCGCACTGTAATGGAACGCGATCGCTTTCTTGCTATAAGGACATTTCTTCATCTTGTAGATGAAGGGGACCCTGCTCTGGATAAAGCAGATAAACTGTACAAAGTAAGGCCCATGCTGAATTTGTTGCTTCCAAGATTTCGATATTATTATTCACCCTCACAACACTTGAGTTTAGACGAGGGCATGATCCCCACTAAAAGCAGACTTGCCTTCAAACAATACATAAAATCAAAGCCCGTAAAGTGGGGAATAAAGGCTTACATGGCCTGTGAAGCGAGCTCGGGCTATATTCTAAATTTGGAAATTTACACTGGAAAAACAGAGGATGTTATTCCAGAACTCGGTGTTGTTGGTAGTGTCGTCATCAGGATTTTGACTTCAGGTGATTTGGCAAACAAAAACCATATTCTTGTCATGGACAGATTTTATAACAGTGTAACTCTCTTTGACAAGTTATACAGTGATTATGGAACACTTGCAGTAGGGACAGCAATGACAAATAAGAAATATTATCCAAAAGAACTGTCAGGAAAGAAGAAAATGTGCAGGGGGCAATCAGAATTTGTCTGTTTCAATAACATTGTTTGCCTTGTATGGATGGACCAAAGACCCATCAATTTTATATCTAATTATCATAACCCAACAGAAATGGGAACTGTTAGAAGGAGAAACAAGGATGGAACAACTGTGGATGTTCAAACTCCACAACTTTGTATTGACTACAATACTTTCATGGGTGGCTGCGATGTCAACGACCAAGTTTGTCATCTCAATAAAACGCGCCGGCATTATCGCTGGCCTCGACGGCTCATAGTGAAATTTTTCATGTGGGCATGCAATAATGCCTATATACTAATGAATAAATACAATCCCCACAATGTAACTGAAAGACGCTACAGAACATTTTGTATGTTCATGAATGAAATCTGTTTATCACTCATTGGCGATTACAGCACAGCGGCAATGAAGCTTCACAACCATGTTGATGCACATCAGAGGCTGCAAAATGTGGGCTTGCATCATCCTCAAGTGTCTCCATAAGCTACTGGCAATAACATTTGTGTTGTGTGTGCATACAAATTCAACAAACATGTTAGTGACTTCCCAGACATGGCCTACAAAGACAGACCGTTCAAAAAAGTGAAGACTAAATTCTGGTGTAAATATTGTGAAAGCTATCTGTGCCTAAAGGAAGGGTCTACATGCTGGGAGGACTGGCACACTAAGCAGGAATATCTGTTACCCTTGTTTTGCACCTTGTGCAATCACACACAAATAAACTCAAATATAGCAATTTTGAGTGTACTATTATTAACTTGTATGTCTAAAGCTTGTTTCTGTACAAATATTTTTTTTAAAGTGAATTCAAAATACATAAAAGTGTAGTATGGTTATCATAAAAGTGTAGCATGAACATCATTCAGGCTGACGCAGAAAGGAGTATTATTTTAACACAACATGGCTTCAAAATCCAAGATAAGTTGCTCCCAGCCACATCTGGAACTCAACAAGAATTGAATCTTTGCAATTTGCTTCCATTCTGCAATTTTACTCCTGTGGTGGGAGCCGCGCTAGCGTAGTGGTTACAACACCGCTCTGGCGACAAAAAAAAAAAAAAAAAACTCCTGTGGTGACATCATCATCTTTATCTCACCATACGGAGTATGGGACCGTTCGATTGACAGAGTTGTTAGAGCAAGGGTCTCTTGTGGCAAAGATGCTGCGTTTGAATCACGCTACCAACACACTCCAGTCCACCTAGCTGTAAATGGCTACCTGACCAGAGTCAGGGAATGAAAAGGCAGTGTGGACGAGAACTGGTCACCTGACCTCTCGATGCTGGACCTAGTATAGTAGGGTGGCCATATTGTTCATCACAAAAAGGAGGACAAATGCCATTTTTGGTCATAAAAGGGGGACAAGGGAGGACACTATTTTTAAAAAGTAGGACAAAAAGTAGGACACCTTTATTCAATAACTACAAGACGCCGAAACATATTTTTTTACATTCAAACAATAAGCTGATAAAATCACATTGATTTTGTGCCTACTTATATTTTTCTGATGATAAAATCTTCTTCAACAAAGTTGGGATACATTTTAAATATGCATAAAAATCAGAGCATGAAAGCTTGACATTGTACTGCACAAGTAAAGTGCCTTTAATGGAATCTTTTCTTCAGTGCTTCCAAAGCTACTTCAGTAGAATGCTGTGCAGTCACAGAAATGATAATAGCAGCTGTTTTGATTTTGGCACATGAGAATTTGCTGGCAATTTCTGAATCTTGGAAAACATTCTTGAGTAACACTGAAGTTCAATCCATTGATCTGAAAGAGTTGTGATGTTTTACAGTATGAAAATCAAAAGCACCCTCAGCTGCGGCAACTTCAAACCTTTCCTCGCTTATTTCTTTATTTAAAAATGTCAGTTTTTATTGCAAACATTCAGAAGCAAGTGCTTTCTTGTGCTTTTCTGTTTCTATATGTTTTTTTAAAAAATCAGCTGCACTTTTATTTGCTGCTGATACAAATGTGCCGCCTCTGCATACAAGACATTCTGCTTCATACTCTTGTCAACCATTGGAAAATCACTGAAATTTTTTTTTCAATTCATCCGTGAACACACACTTCCATTTCGGCATTTTGAGCGGGTATCTGTAACATAAATATAATATTATGCCCCCAATCAATGGTACATTCGATGTTAAAATTATTTGTAAAATGCAATAGAAGAGGTTTTAATTTTAACAAACCCATTACTATACTAGTAACTACTCGTGTATTTTTTCATAATAAACAAATTGCAATAAATATAAAAGCAGTACGAACTAAGGTTAATATTATTTGTAATTTGCAATAGACAACGAAGTTATAATTGACTAAATCCAGCCCCAAGTTCTTATTCATGCCATTTTGTCTGTTATATTTTCCCTTAAAAAATGCCAATAAACCTAAACAGCGTTTAACCTGGGTTAAAATATGATAGTAATCTATTATATTAGGGACCCAAAGATGCAGCAATAGTGAATGCAGTCAGCGACCCATAGCTTGACTGCTTGCATCAGAGTCAGCGAACCAGAGCTGACTAAGACCGTACTCCACCTCCACGTGGTGGTCCTGGAAACAGTCTGCAGCAGTGCAGTCTGGCTGAGCGAGTACGGATCGCAATGGGAAAGCAAACCCGGTCCCTAAAAAATGCCGTGCTGAAGTCGGATGTGTCGACCGAAAGGTGCAGATATCACAGCTACGGCGTAAACAGACACAACGCAACCACCGTCCTTTTCAGGGCGAACGAGGAAGAAGAAGAATAAACTATTGAACAACATGACAACTTACGGTAGTGTTGTTGGCAATTTGCGCGATCCGTCGATTTTGCGGAGACAAAAATTCTTAATTCTGACAGAATTTCTGTACTCAGAAAAAGTAATTTAGCCATATCCTTCAGCAGCATTTCTAAATATTTTTTAGTCTCAGGACCCCTTTGAACTTATCAAAATTGAGGACCCCAAAAAGCTTTTGTGTATGTGGGTTGTACCACGGGAGAATGAGAGTGAAAAGTGCAAATAATGTCTGAAATTATTATGACAATACTTTTGACTTGACAGACTGCTGCCTTAGAGATCCTTGAATAAATATTACACACATAAATGTATGTTTCAGGCACTCGTGAGAAATAAACAAGTTGAAAGTGTTTAGAGCTCCTTGAATAAATATTACACACATAAATGTATGTTTCAGGCACTCGTGAGAAATAAACAAGTTGAAAGTGTTTAGAGCTCCTTGAATAAATATTACACACATAAATGTATGTTTCAGGCACTCGTGAGAAATAAACAAGTTGAAAGTGTTTAGAGCTCCTTGAATAAATATTACACACATAAAGGTATGTTTCAGGCACTCGTGAGAAATAAACAAGTTGAAAGTGTTTAGAGCTCCTTGAATAAATATTACACACATAAAGGTATGTTTCAGGCACTCGTGAGAAATAAACAAGTTGAAAGTGTTTAGAGCTCCTTGAATAAATATTACACACATAAAGGTATGTTTCACGCACTCGTGAGAAATAAACAAGTTGAAAGTGTTTAGAGCTCCTTGAATAAATATTACACACATAAAGGTATGTTTCAGGCACTCGTGAGAAATAAACAAGTTGAAAGTGTTTAGAGCTCCTTGAATAAATATTACACACATAAAGGTATGTTTCAGGCACTCGTGAGAAATAAACAAGTTGAAAGTGTTTAGAGCTCCTTGAATAAATATTATACACATAAAGGTATGTTTCAGGCACTCGTGAGAAATAAACAAGTTGAAAGTGTTTAGAGCTCCTTGAATAAATATTACACACATAAATGTATGTTTCAGGCACTCGTGAGAAATAAACAAGTTGAAAGTGTTTAGAGCTCCTTGAATAAATATTACACACATAAAGGTATGTTTCAGGCACTCGTGAGAAATAAACAAGTTGAAAGTGTTTAGAGCTCCTTGAATAAATATTACACACATAAATGTATGTTTCAGGCACTCGTGAGAAATAAACAAGTTGAAAGTGTTTAGAGCTCCTTGAATAAATATTACACACATAAATGTATGTTTCAGGCACTCGTGAGAAATAAACAAGTTGAAAGTGTTTAGAGCTCCTTGAATAAATATTACACACATAAATGTATGTTTCAGGCACTCGTGAGAAATAAACAAGTTGAAAGTGTTTAGAGCTCCTTGAATAAATATTACACACATAAATGTATGTTTCAGGCACTCGTGAGAAATAAACAAGTTGAAAGTGTTTAGAGCTCCTTGAATAAATATTACACACATAAAGGTATGTTTCAGGCACTCGTGAGAAATAAACAAGTTGAAAGTGTTTAGAGCTCCTTGAATAAATATTACACACATAAATGTATGTTTCAGGCACTCGTGAGAAATAAACAAGTTGAAAGTGTTTAGAGCTCCTTGAATAAATATTACACACATAAATGTATGTTTCAGGCACTCGTGAGAAATAAACAAGTTGAAAGTGTTTAGAGCTCCTTGAATAAATATTACACACATAAAGGTATGTTTCAGGCACTCGTGAGAAATAAACAAGTTGAAAGTGTTTAGAGCTCCTTGAATAAATATTACACACATAAATGTATGTTTCAGGCACTCGTGAGAAATAAACAAGTTGAAAGTGTTTAGAGCTCCTTGAATAAATATTACACACATAAATGTATGTTTCAGGCACTCGTGAGAAATAAATAAGTTGAAAGTGTTTAGAGCTCCTTGAATAAATATTACACACATAAATGTATGTTTCAGGCACTCGTGAGAAATAAACAAGTTGAAAGTGTTTAGAGCTCCTTGAATAAATATTACACACATAAAGGTATGTTTCAGGCACTCGTGAGAAATAAACAAGTTGAAAGTGTTTAGAGCTCCTTGAATAAATATTACACACATAAATGTATGTTTCAGGCACTCGTGAGAAATAAACAAGTTGAAAGTGTTTAGAGCTCCTTGAATAAATATTACACACATAAATGTATGTTTCAGGCACTCGTGAGAAATAAACAAGTTGAAAGTGTTTAGAGCTCCTTGAATAAATATTACACACATAAATGTATGTTTCAGGCACTCGTGAGAAATAAACAAGTTGAAAGTGTTTAGAGCTCCTTGAATAAATATTACACACATAAAGGTATGTTTCAGGCACTCGTGAGAAATAAACAAGTTGAAAGTGTTTAGAGCTCCTTGAATAAATATTACACACATAAATGTATGTTTCAGGCACTCGTGAGAAATAAACAAGTTGAAAGTGTTTAGAGCTCCTTGAATAAATATTACACACATAAATGTATGTTTCAGGCACTCGTGAGAAATAAACAAGTTGAAAGTGTTTAGAGCTCCTTGAATAAATATTACACACATAAATGTATGTTTCAGGCACTCGTGAGAAATAAACAAGTTGAAAGTGTTTAGAGCTCCTTGAATAAATATTACACACATAAAGGTATGTTTCACGCACTCGTGAGAAATAAACAAGTTGAAAGTGTTTAGAGCTCCTTGAATAAATATTACACACATAAATGTATGTTTCAGGCACTCGTGAGAAATAAACAAGTTGAAAGTGTTTAGAGCTCCTTGAATAAATATTACACACATAAAGGTATGTTTCAGGCACTCGTGAGAAATAAACAAGTTGAAAGTGTTTAGAGCTCCTTGAATAAATATTACACACATAAATGTATGTTTCAGGCACTCGTGAGAAATAAACAAGTTGAAAGTGTTTAGAGCTCCTTGAATAAATATTACACACATAAATGTATGTTTCAGGCACTCGTGAGAAATAAACAAGTTGAAAGTGTTTAGAGCTCCTTGAATAAATATTACACACATAAATGTATGTTTCAGGCACTCGTGAGAAATAAACAAGTTGAAAGTGTTTAGAGCTCCTTGAATAAATATTACACACATAAATGTATGTTTCAGGCACTCGTGAGAAATAAACAAGTTGAAAGTGTTTAGAGCTCCTTGAATAAATATTACACACATAAATGTATGTTTCAGGCACTCGTGAGAAATAAACAAGTTGAAAGTGTTTAGAGCTCCTTGAATAAATATTACACACATAAAGGTATGTTTCAGGCACTCGTGAGAAATAAACAAGTTGAAAGTGTTTAGAGCTCCTTGAATAAATATTACACACATAAATGTATGTTTCAGGCACTCGTGAGAAATAAACAAGTTGAAAGTGTTTAGAGCTCCTTGAATAAATATTACACACATAAATGTATGTTTCAGGCACTCGTGAGAAATAAACAAGTTGAAAGTGTTTAGAGCTCCTTGAATAAATATTACACACATAAATGTATGTTTCAGGCACTCGTGAGAAATAAACAAGTTGAAAGTGTTTAGAGCTCCTTGAATAAATATTACACACATAAATGTATGTTTCAGGCACTCGTGAGAAATAAACAAGTTGAAAGTGTTTAGAGCTCCTTGAATAAATATTACACACATAAATGTATGTTTCAGGCACTCGTGAGAAATAAACAAGTTGAAAGTGTTTAGAGCTCCTTGAATAAATATTACACACATAAATGTATGTTTCAGGCACTCGTGAGAAATAAACAAGTTGAAAGTGTTTAGAGCTCCTTGAATAAATATTACACACATAAATGTATGTTTCAGGCACTCGTGAGAAATAAACAAGTTGAAAGTGTTTAGAGCTCCCTGAATAAATATTACACACATAAAGGTATGTTTCAGGCACTCGTGAGAAATAAACAAGTTGAAAGTGTTTAGAGCTCCTTGAATAAATATTACACACATAAATGTATGTTTCAGGCACTCGTGAGAAATAAACAAGTTGAAAGTGTTTAGAGCTCCTTGAATAAATATTACACACATAAAGGTATGTTTCAGGCACTCGTGAGAAATAAACAAGTTGAAAGTGTTTAGAGCTCCTTGAATAAATATTACACACATAAATGTATGTTTCAGGCACTCGTGAGAAATAAACAAGTTGAAAGTGTTTAGAGCTCCTTGAATAAATATTACACACATAAAGGTATGTTTCAGGCACTCGTGAGAAATAAACAAGTTGAAAGTGTTTAGAGCTCCTTGAATAAATATTACACACATAAATGTATGTTTCAGGCACTCGTGAGAAATAAACAAGTTGAAAGTGTTTAGAGCTCCTTGAATAAATATTACACACATAAAGGTATGTTTCAGGCACTCGTGAGAAATAAACAAGTTGAAAATGTTTAGAGCTCCTTCAGTAGCACAGATCTTAAAAATACAAAAATTAATGCCAAGCCTTTCTGTTCGGTGGCCCTGCCTAGTTCCCAGGGGGCCTCTGAAGAGAAAAAGAAATAATAAGACTACAGTACCCAGGGGCAGGTCGTACAAGGTGACTAATACCAGGTTGTGCCTGGTGCTAGCGACCTCATTATGTAAAACTGCCACAGAGAGCACCCCTGCAAGAGCATGTGACTGTTGTATGCAGACGTCCCGTGACAGGACCAGCAACAGTAGTGGCTCCAGGCTCCGTAAGATAATATGTAGGTCAACGATAACTTTCTGGCCTGTGCCATCCCCTCAAGGTCTTTCCACATCTTCTTTACCTCTTGTATGTCTCTCTCTAGTTTCCTTCTCTGTCTGTCCTTCTGTCTGTGTCTGTCCTTCTGTCTGTGTCTGTCCTTCTGTCTGTGTCTGTCCTTCTGTCTGTGTCTGTCCTTCTGTCTGTGTCTGTCCTTCTGTCTGTGTCTGTCCTTCTGTCTGTGTTTCTGTCTGTGTCTGTCCTTCTGTCTGTGTCTGTCCTTCTGTCTGTGTCTGTCCTTCTGTCTGTGTCTGTCCTTCTGTCTGTGTCTGTCCTTCTGTCTGTGTCTGTCCTTCTGTCTGTGTCTGTCCTTCTGTCTGTGTCTGTCCTTCTGTCTCTGTCTGTCCTTCTTACCCTGGGGATTCCAGAACAGGGGATGTGTAAATCCCCAGAGTAAGACAATTTGAGGGAGACCAAAAGACACTTGCAGAAGACAACTGGAGACAGAAATGAAAGGGATAAAAAGACATGACAGACTTTGACCTGAGGTCACAGGTCACAACGTCTTAGATTGTATTTGCTGAAGGCCTATGCTCCACGGGGAGCAGGAAAGTAATAAATTTTAAAAAATATATCATTAAACATATTTTGTTTAGGTAAAGTTTAACTACTGACAATTGGCTTCCAATTTCTTTGTATCTGTCCGTTGAGGGTTAAACTTTCAATTGTATCCTGTTAATGGTACAAACACAAAAATTCACAGCCATCTTTTCTTATCTAACGAATATCATTTTTACCAACACCTGGCTACAGAGTTCAACAACATAGGAAGCATCATACCAATATCTGGCAGAATGTTTAGTTGATATCCAGCAGAGAATCGGACAAGTAAGCAAAGCAATGAACAGACCACATAATCGCATTGAGATCTAAGATCTACAGTCTGAACAAAAAAGTTACAACCGTGTCAAGCCTGCATAAAACTTGTTACTTGTAACAAGCAGAAATATCAAAAACAAGAAAATAGAAAGCACCCCCAGAAGATATGAAAGATTTTAAGAAGAATACTACTAGCAACTGAACATCAATCTGAAGTATACTATGAGCAACTGAACATCAATCTGAACCATACTACGAGCAACTGAACATCAATATGAAGTATACTACTAGCAACTGAAGATCAATCTGAAGTATACTACTAGCAACTGAATATCAATCTGAAGTATACTATGAGCAACTGAACATCAATCTGAACCATACTACGAGCAACTGAACATCAATATGAAGTATACTATGAGCAACTGAACATCAATATGAAGTATACTATGAGCAACTGAACATCAATCTGAACCATAATACGAGCAACTGAACATCAATATGAAGTATACTACTAGCAACTGAAGATCAATCTGAACCATACTACTAGCAACTGAACATCAATATGAAGTATACTACTAGCAACTGAAGATCAATCTGAAGTATACTACTAGCAACTGAACATCAATCTGAAGTACACTACTAGCAACTGAACATCAATCTATACTACTAGCAACTGAACATCAATCTGAAGTATACTACTAGCAACTGAACATCAATCTGAAGTATACTACTAGCAACTGAACATCAATCTATACTACTAGCAACTGAACATCAATCTGAAGTATACTACTGGCAACTGAACATCAATCTGAAGTATACTACTAGCAACTGAACATCAATCTGAAGTATACTACTAGCAACACAGAACATCATCTTTATTTCATCAGGGTCAAGAAATAGGCATTATTGTCTTTTTACATTTCTGCCCTGCAGAATGATTTTGAGAAGAATATTAGGTGGACAATGAACAGAATGATTTTGAGAAGAATATTAGGTGGGCAATGAACAGAATGATTTTGAGAAGAATATTAGGTGGACAATGAACAGAATGATTTTGAGAAGAATATTAGGTGGACAATGAACAGAATGATTTTGAGAAGAATATTAGGTGGACAATGAACAGAATGATTTTGAGAAGAATATTAGGTGGACAATGAACAAAATGGTTGAAATGGAATTATAAGGTCACCAAGGTGAACATGATGACAAGAACCAGACAAGTGCCAGTGGAAAAGGAGATGATATTAAGAAGGCGCTGGTAATGGATTTGACACACAATGAATAAACCTGTTAGTATTATAAGACACTCCTTTTCATGAAGCTCTAGTGTAAACAAGTTAGAGGGAGATAAAAAAAAAACATGGAAAAGAAAACTGGACACAGAAATGAAAGGGAACAGAAGACATTGAGCAGATGGCACAAGACAGGACTAGGCATGATGTTTGTTTAAAGCTGCTGCTCCTGGGGAAGCTGAAGAGAAATGAATGAACTGAGGGACCAAAGTTGTGGTGAGACATGGTCACTTATGCCTGCTGTAATGGTATGTGAAGAAGAACTGAAAGGATATTAGTGTTAAGTGACATTATACATGTCCATAGATTGATAAACATAAACTGTATGCTATTAGTATTTCCAATGGTACATTAGGCTAACTTCTCAAATGTGTTGAGTATCTATCTGTATTTAGTGTAAAGTGACCAAAAAAAAAAAATATTCAAAGCACAGCACTGTACAATAACAAAACTGTCTCATAACTAACGTTCCCTCTAATTTTTTATGACTTGTGTGCACACAAATTCACGTTGTGCAATTTTTTTCCCCAGTGACAAAAACTTGTTCACACTAAACGGAGTATATGCATTTTTTTAAAGAACAACAGTGCATGTTTTATTACGAGGGACTGTCAAAAAGTAATGCCTCGTAATTTTTAATTTCATTCAATAGGCAAGAAAACAGATAAAATTCACATTCAAATGTAGCCCCAAGTCTGAACTTCAAAAATTTATTTCTCAATGTAGTCTCCGTTATTTGTTACAGTTTTTGTCCATCTTCTCACAAGGGCATGTATCCCCGCACGGTAAAAATGTGTGTCCTTTTTCCTAAACCACTGGCGTATGGCGCGTTTAAGGGTCTCGGTGTCCTCAAAGTGCAGTTCTCTGATCTTTTAATGGGTAAAGTTGCCGTTTCAAAGTAACGGTCTGCATTCACCGTGTTTCCCTGTTCCAAGAAGTCGAGAAGAATCACACCCTTCTCATCCCAAAACACGAAGGCCATAACTTTCCCTACAGATGGTGAACTTTTGAACTTCTTTCTTGTCGGCGATGTTGTGTGATGCCATTCCATTGACTGCCTGTTGGATTCTGGTTCAAAAAAATGAACCCAAGTCTCATCACCTGTCACAATATTCAATAAAAACTCTTCTCCTTCAGTTTCGTAACGGTGCAGGAGGTTGATGGCTATGGTTTTCCTTGTTTCTTTATGTCTGTCTGTCAACATTCTGGGTACCCACCGTGCACAAACTTTTGAATAACCCAGGTCTTTAATGATGTTCTGGACACTGCCTTTACTAATGGACAACATGGAAGAAAGTTCATCCAGTGTTACCCGACGGTCACCACGAATGATGCCATCAACTCAATGAATGTTGTGTGGAGTCACTGCATTGACGGACGGCCAGTCCGCTTTGCGTCAGCCATTGAGGATTGACCTACTTCAGCTTCGTCACAACGATGTACCCAACGTCGGACAGTGCTAACATCCACTGTTGAATCTCCATAAACATTCTTCAAACGTTCGTGGATGCGAATTGGGGTCTCGCCTTCAGCATTGAGGAATTCTATGACATAACGTTGTTTTAACCGAACGTCTTTGGCAGCCATTTTTAAACTGTTACAGTGGTGCCACCTGTTACTGAAACAGGCTAGTAATGCTATACAGTGCAGAAGAGTGTTTGAGGAATCCTGCTAAATTTACAAATTGCACACCGATGCAGTATTTACATACATAAAAAATAGGAGGCATTACTTTTTTACCTTCCCTCGTACTATCATATTTTTACAAAAATGTAATTTGTTGTGCATATGTCAGTTCTCTTTATGCACGTGCACAAAAAAAGACACAAAATTGCAGTTCTTTCTTCTTCTTTGATCCTTAGCCGCCGACCGTCAAAGCAATCAGTGGCCATCATGCCTAGTGGCGTCTTGTTGGGCAACAACAAATTGATTCCACTTTGCTTGGTCGGTGGCCATCCTTCGTACAGTGCCCCAACTCTGGTTCATTCTTTGCATCTCAGCCTTCACAGTCCTCCGCCAGGTTGTTTTTGGTCAGCCTCTCTTTCGTTTTCCTTCAGGGGTCCATAGCATAGCTGTTCTTGTGATGGCATCGGGGTCTCTTCTGAGGACATGGCCAACCCAGCTCCAGCGTCTGCCAGCTATGATGGTGTGAATGTCCTCTTGCTTGCTCCGAGTAAGCAGATCTTGGTTGGTGATGGTATTCGGCCAAAAGATTCGGTGAATTTTTCTTAGGCATGTTGTGTGAAAATAGGACAATTTCGACATTTCCTTGTCTGTAACTCTCCAGCATTCCGCACCATAGAGAAGCACAGAAAGCACACAGCTCTGATATAACCTTAATTTTGTGCTTGTGCTGTATTGTGAGGACTTCCAGATGTTGTTTAGGCTAAAAAAAAAGGCTGTTCTTGCCTTATTCATTCTGATGTTGATGTCTTTGCCATTATTCTACAGAAAGGAATAGAAAGGACATTACTGGAATGGAAACCCATCAACAACAGACTGATAAGATTAAGATTGAGAGGTAGATTCATCAATACTACAATAATACAATGCTACGCACCAACGAATGACAGCGATGAAGAGGTCAAGAAATTGCAGTACAGTGTTGCTACTGACCTTTTCACACCCGAACAGCAGCAGATCTGAATCTTCTGTCACGATAATGTCCGCGATTCCCCTCAGGTTCAGAAAGGCAAGCTGTGCGTCTGCCTCATATGGTGCCACAATACAATCCACCCCCCTGTCTCGACAAGCCTGGTGATAAAGTTGATAATGTTGGATTTTTATTCCCGTTAATGATATCCACCAAAAGATAGATATAAGTGGATGGAAGCAGACATCATCATCATCATCAGTTGATAAGATCTCTATGGTGTTGTTTGCTCCACTGTAGTGTATGGAATGTCAACTTGACCTACGCAGTGGTGTGTAGACATGGATTGAGTGTACAATGTGCGAATGATGATAAGGGTTCGTGTTGTTGACAAATGTTCTTTTCTCACACTCATGTATGACTGGAAGTCATCGACACCAACGACTGTGTACCTTTTCTAAAGTTTAATTGGACGTACACACTCGACAGCACAGATAGTGACAAATCACAGGTTGGCATAATACATCATAGTACAGTGGATAACTGGTCTTGCAATGTTATGTTACATCGGCACTCATGTAGATTAATATTATAATGGACTGTCAGTAGCCAAGCCCTCAGCATCGCCCATACATATAAATCATCTGACTTCACTGACTGAGCACGTCAGCGTATAAACAATATTTCAGATGGCTTCTAAACCTAATCTCGTTTAGCGACGATTCTCCCACATAATGTTCAGCACATATTTTTTTCATATAATAATATTGAACCGCTAATAACGGGTTCTCATGTGTAGCAGTGATCTCTGGACTAAACAAGCGATAATACGGGCATCCCCTTTCTCTTCTTGAAAGTCGCTACATGTTTTGGTTCCAAGATGGCTTCACTCGTGAACTGTCACTCACGTTTGGATGCAGATAATGAATCTGTCCTAAAGTTAGTCATTCATAAAACATTGCATTGCTCTGTAGATTTGATCATGAACAATTGACTGCATTCTACAGAATATAGTGCTGCTAGGAATCGAAGTCGTTTTCATCGAGTCAAATATATTCTCTTAGACATTCAAATCGTAACTATCGAAAATGGTGGCTTCGATCGAGAGTTCATAAGAGTGTCTTTGATTACCTTGGTAGAGGAAATATGGAACTGCCATTCCTTGGCAATATGAATAAACACTGGGGTAAAGCATACACGATAGGTCTAGACGACTATCACTTTCCCCACAAATACTGAGATCACTTTTTCCCGGCGACAGGCCGACATAGGAAACACACAGTCCCTATCAGGACGAAGCCAAATCACACCACACTCTAGCGACACATCCGCCGAATAGCCTTTGACCTCTCTAGAGACAACAGAACATATAGTTCGACTTAGATATGTAAAGATATACAGATATAAGACAGACTCGTCCTACTCAGACAAACAATACACATAAAATCAGGCCATAGATATTCTGAAGCAAGAACAATCTATTATTACCCAAACAACGAATAAATCGCAGTAAAATGGATTTATCCGCGGAGTTTGATCGAAGAGATGGCACAACTTTCAAGGGAAGTAACTCAATAATGACTTTCCCTTAAGCACTAAAAAATTACCTATGTATAATATTGTAAGATATCAAAGACACCTGCACTGTAAACCTGGTCTTACCCACAGACCTCCCCACCTCCCGGGAAAAAAAAAATAGGAAACATTTTTTTTTTATAAAATACATCTTAGGAGCAACGTGACAATGAGGCTCACTACGCATGAAATAATGCGCATATGAACAATGACTCAAGGAATACCTAATTCCCCCAATATGAGGCTCAGATGACTTCATTGGAGGCGACTGGAGAGAATGTGTCTCATAACTGAGAGAAAATATATTTCTTCCATTCATCAGCGTCAGGTTTCCAAGGAGCATAGGCCTGTCAACTAACGTATGCCAATAGTCTGGCATATCACCTTAAATCAGTCTTCAAAAAAATTTTTCACATTAAAATCATCAGATAAACATTTTATGATTTAGTCATCATAAACATTTTGATACAATCACAAACAAAAAAGTCCATCAATAAACATTTTTCACACAAAGTCATCAATAAACATTTTTCACGTAAAATCATCAATAAACATTTTCACACAAAGTCATCAATAAACATTTTTCACATAAAGTCATCAATAAACATTTTCACACAAAGTCATCAATAAAACTTTTCAAAAGAACTAAACAAACTTACATTCATAAGTTCCAAGGCCATCTGTGGTGTGATGTCCACACATTTTTGAAGACATTCCTTAGCCTCACTCCTTTTGCCTTCTCGCAAGAACTGGGCAGCCTTCTTCCGATTAAGTTCTCTGCGTCTGGAGTATTCAACGAAAACAATTTAATAACATGAAGAATGACAGAGAAGAGGAACTGCCATGGTCCTGAGAGATACGAGGTGGTGTGTACCTGCCTGGCAGAAGTAGGGAGACCCACCATCACAGGTAACCAATGGAATGATGACCTAGATAATGTCCTCAAGAATGGGTCATGTAATGATAAAAATATGCTCCTTGCTAGTTTAGCGGTCAGCATTCCTGCCTATCATGCGGTAGATCAACGGAGCCGGCAACCTCATCATGTAAAACAAATTACCACAAAAACTACTGTTGCAAAAGCATGCGACTGCTTGGTTCATGCTTCCTGTATGAGGACCAGCTGTTGTGGTGGTCTCATGCTCAATAAGGTGTGCAAACAAAAATAAATGTTAATGATGAGGCATCAGATGACAGTTCACTTCTGATCAGGTATCAACTATGATGAGGCATCAGATGACAGTTCACTTCTGATCAGGTATCAACTATGATGAGGCATCAGATGACAGTTCACTTCTGATCAGGTATCAACTATGATGAGGCATCAGATGACAGTTCACTTCTGATCAGGTATCAACTATGATGAGGCATCAGATGACAGTTCACTTCTGATCAGGTATCAACTATGATGAGGCATCAGATGACAGTTCACTTCTGATCAGGTATCAACTATGATGAGGTGGCAGATCACGGTTCACTTCTGATCAGATATCAACTATGATGAGGCATCAGATGACAGTTCACTTCTGATCAGGTATCAACTATGATGAGGCATCATATGACAGTTCCCTTCTGATCAGGTATGAACTATGATGAGGTGGCAGATCATGGTTCACTTCTGATCAGGTATCAACTATGATGAGGTGGCAGATCACAGTTCACTTCTGATCAGGTATCAACTATGATGAGGTGGCAGATCACGGTTCACTTCTGATCAGGTATCAACTATGATGAGGTGGCAGATCACAGTTCACTTCTGATCAGGTATCAACTATGATGAGGCATTATATGACAGTTCCCTTCTGATCAGGTATCAACTATGATGAGGTGGCAGATCACAGTTCACTTCTGATCAGGTATCAACTATGATGAGGTGGCAGATCACAGTTCACTTCTGATCAGGTATCAACTATGATGAGGTGGCAGATCACAGTTCACTTCTGATCAGGTATCAACTATGATGAGGTGGCAGATCACGGTTCACTTCTGATCAGGTATCAACTATGATGAGGTGGCAGATCACGGTTCACTTCTGATCAGGTATCAACTATGATGAGGTGGCAGATCACAGTTCACTTCTGATCAGGTATCAACTATGATGAGGTGGCAGATCACAGTTCACTTCTGATCAGGTATCAACTATGATGAGGTGGCAGATCACAGTTCACTTCTGATCAGGTATCAACTATGATGAGGTGGCAGATCACGGTTCACTTCTGATCAGGTATCAACTATGATGAGGTGGCAGATCACGGTTCACTTCTGATCAGGTATCAACTATGATGAGGTGGCAGATCACAGTTCACTTCTGATCAGGTATCAACTATGATGAGGTGGCAGATCACAGTTCACTTCTGATCAGGTATCAACTATGATGAGGTGGCAGATGACAGTTCACTTCTGATCAGGTATCAACTATGATGAGGTGGCAGATGACAGTTCAATTCTGATCAGGTATCAACTATGGTGAGGTGGCAGATGACAGTTCACTTCTGATCAACTATGATGAGGTTGAAACTGAACCATGTTGTACTAAGAAAGTGTCTGATCTTCTAACTCCTGATCAAGTCTTGTCATTTAAGTCTCACAAAAATTCAGAACCTGTATCAGGGTCAGTTGCCTGTACTTACTCTGGTAATGAAGAACACTTTTTAATATGCTTAATCATTTTAAAAATGGACAGATCACGTTTTAATGAATAATTTTGGCTGTAAATTTACGCTATGCATAAATTTACTCCATTTTCTTAGCCTGCGCCCTCCTTACAAGGCAGGACTGAACCTGACTAAATAAAACATTGTCATGGTGGCCCTATAAGGAGTACAGACACACAAAACATGAACAACAAAAACCAAAAAGAATATGACAACCTTTACTACCAGGCAAGTCATAACAGCCACTAAGGTGTAGATAAGAATCTGGCTGGCACCCTACCATGTAAAACAACTTGCTACAGAAACTGTGAAAGCACATCAGCAGTTTCTCCATGCTCGATAGAGCAAAAAAAAGGGGGGGGGGGGGGGGGGGGGAAAGAAGGGAAGTTTGTTAGTATCACACAAAAATATATATATATATCACGAACTCTCTTCTAGATTTTTCCACATCTGCTTTTGACTTGAGGTGACAGCCGTCAAACACGAGGATTGGCTTGAGATTCTTGCGCAGCATGTACTCAACGTATTTCATACAGTAGTAGACATACCTGCCAAATGTGACAAGAAGCATATATGAACCGCATAAAACATACACAGCAGTAACAAAATCACTGTAAGCAAAATGTGAATGTTCACTAAATGTGATAGAAAATACGAGGGAGCCGCGCTGGTGTAATAGTTACAACGTTGCGCTGGCGACCAGGTATTCAAGGTTCAAGCCCGGGCGTCAGCATTTGAAGGGGTGTCATCGACCAGGATTTTGACTGAATAACCTGAACGGCTCCTGAGATAAACCCTCTGTGGATGGGAAGGAGCAAAGCTCCTGACCGGGTTGGAAGGAAAGTCCACAGGCTCCCCAGCCTCGCAATGACATGTCATTGGGCCGAAGGACTGAAAGCCCAAGTGCCACTGGTTAAGAAAAAAAATATATATATATAAAATACAAGTAAACAATATCAGACTGCTCACCTCCATATTCTTCAAGTACCTTGCCTGGTGACGTAGATGATCATGTCTCTTCACAACTTCCTGTCTACAGTAATATTTATCAATTCCGTTGTTGGCATCTATCAGTCTGTCACCTCTCTCATTTTCTTCTCCGAGGCCATAACCACCAGTCACATTATCCACTTTTCCTTTGAAATCTCCAAGTGCAATAGTTGTATCATGGGATTTGTAATGCATCACTGCCATATCAAGTTCACTGTAGAATGTACCCATCTCTTCTTATGTACTACCTGCTGTTGGTGCATACATTTTTATTAAATTGATATCAAATCAAAAGATTTTTTGCTCTTTTTTGAATAGTGTTCCTTTGTAAAACTTAAATACAGGCTGATTAAAAATTCACTCCTCATTGTAACATGCTTATTCATTCACTCCTATAAATCTAATTTATATGATACCAACAAAATAAAAAGAATTAACTGTTATTTTTATTAAACAGAATGCTGTCACATAAACATTGCAGGTCAACATGGGATCTGGCCTGTTCAACACATGATGTTATAGTAGACATCAATTTTTGCTCATTCTTGTAACGTCAGTTATTGGCCATTTAATAATTTATTGTATGGTCATTTCTCCTATGACGCTGTATATATCTCTTCCTAAAATTCTCTGTGTTGTGGAATTTCACGCAATAAAAATAACAGGGCTTTGGGAAAAATAAGGTCAGAGATACTCGAAACCTGTACAGTCTTGTCAGCAATGCACTAAAAAAAAAAAAACAATAACAAACCCAATATAAATGCAGCGCTGAAAGCCACTACACCCAGCTTCTGCTAACACTAACATGAGGCACTTCTGCAGAATCTGGAGATTTTTCTTTAGGTCTTCTTTTATAGCTAATGCTTTTTCTTTAATTGTGAGAAAGCTTGCTCCCAAATGCTTTTCTTTGTTTTGTCTTCAATCCATACATTCAACAGTCTATCCATTTCTTTAGGCTTTGTTCTAATAATAGCCTTTGCAGCACTCACAGCTTTGTGTCTGATGGTGTGCAACATGGATTTAATTGGACCTATTGCTATTGTGACATCAGATGTTCTCTCCTTTCTTTCAAAATGTTTTAATATTTCAGGCTTCTCCTCAATACTTACGGCTTTCCTTTTCGTTCACTACTTAGATTCTTATACCATGGACCCGTGATTATGTTTGGGATGCTGTATTAAATACTTTTATCAAGAAAGGCACACAAGCTCGGGAGAATAGCGTGATATACACACTCGTAGGACTGGAGGTGTGTGTATTGTGCATTCATTCCACTGTGCATCACTGCATTCAGCTGGGTGGCATTTTTTACATTCACCTGGCGTAACTCGGTAGAGCAAAACACAGTCACCTCGTGAATAATCACAGATGAGCTAACACAATTTTGTGTTTTAGTGATTTTATTCTCCTATTTGCATTACAGACACAAGTTATAGCAGAAGAGATTGTATTTTGTTTTGGCATTTATTTCACGTAGATCCAACAGATACAAGTTGTAGCAGAAGAGATTGTTTTTTGTTTTGGCATTTATTTCACGTAGATCCAACAGACACAAGTTGTAGCAGAAGAGATTGTTTTTTGTTTTGGCATTTATTTCACGTAGATCCAACAGATACAAGTTGTAGCAGAAGAGATTGTTTTTTGTTTTGGCATTTATTTCACGTAGATCCAACAGACACAAGTTGTAGCAGAAGAGATTGTTTTTTGTTTTGGCATTTATTTCACGTAGATCCAACAGACACAAGTTGTAGCAGAAGAGATTGTTTTTTGTTTTGGCATTTATTTCACGTAGATCCAACAAATACAAGTTGTAGCAGAAGAGATTATTTTTTGTTTTGGCATTTATTTCACATAGATCCAACAGACACAAGTTGTAGCAGAAGAGATTGTTTTTTGTTTTGGCATTTATTTCATGTAGATCCAACAGATACAAGTTGTAGCAGAAGAGATTGTTTTTTGTCTTGGCATTTATTTCACGTAGATCCAACAGATACAAGTTGTAGCAGAAGAGATTGTTTTTTGTTTTGGCATTTATTTCACGTAGATCCAACAGATACAAGTTGTAGCAGAAGAGATTGTTTTTTGTTTTGGCATTTATTTCACGTAGATCCAACAGACACAAGTTGTAGCAGAAGAGATTGTTTTTTGTCTTGGCATTTATTTCACGTAGATCCAACAGATACAAGTTGTAGCAGAAGAGATTGTTTTTTGTTTTGGCATTTATTTCACGTAGATCCAACAAATACAAGTTGTAGCAGAAGAGATTATTTTTTGTTTTGGCATTTATTTCACATAGATCCAACAGACACAAGTTGTAGCAGAAGAGATTGTTTTTTGTCTTGGCATTTATTTCACGTAGATCCAACAGATACAAGTTGTAGCAGAAGAGATTGTTTTTTGTCTTGGCATTTATTTCACGTAGATCCAACAGACACAAGTTGTAGCAGAAGAGATTGTTTTTTGTCTTGGCATTTATTTCACGTAGATCCAACAGATACAAGTTGTAGCAGAAGAGATTGTTTTTTGTCTTGGCATTTATTTCACGTAGATCCAACAGATACAAGTTGTAGCAGAAGAGATTGTTTTTTGTTTTGGCATTTATTTCACGTAGATCCAACAGACACAAGTTGTAGCAGAAGAGATTGTTTTTTGTTTTGGCATTTATTTCACGTAGATCCAACAGATACAAGTGATGATACGTAAATTTAAAACAGGAAGTGACTTTTTAACACCTTCTACAGCAGTGTTTCTTAACCTGTTAGAGGTCCCACACCCCTTTACAGCATCTAAAGAAGCCTCGTATCTCTTTAAAGCATCTTAAGAAGCCTTGCAACATTGCATCATCTTAAGAAACTTTGCATGCCATTATCTTCTAGCTCACAAAATATGCCAAAAATGAGAAAAAGAGATACAAGTATGTTGTGGAAAAATGTTATTTACAAAATATGACTAAGATTTAGTATTGAATTCACGTTGTCAATATTCTATTTTGTACAAATACATTTGAGTTCTATGTTTTATATACTGTTAATGATGATTCACGTGGGAGCCGCGCTGGTGTAATGGCTACAATGTTGTACTGGCGACCAGGTGTTCATGGTTCAAACCCGGCCGTCGGCGTTTGAAGAAATGTTTACGACCGGAAATTTGACTGAATAACCTGAACGGCTCCTGCACATAAATCCCGTGTGGATGGGAAGGAGCGAAGCTCCTGACCGGGTTGGAAGGAAAGTCCACTGACCCCCCAGCCTCGCAATGACATGTCATTGGGCCGAAAGAGCTGGAAAGCTCGAGTGCCGCTGGTTATAGAAAAAAAAAAAGAAAGAAAAAAAAAAAAAAAAAAAAAAAAAGAAAAAAAAAAAAAAATGATGATTCACATTCTAAAATAACTGGTAGGCCTATATCTCACACCCCCTGAAGGTAGGTCTTGCAGCCCCAGGGGGTTAAGAAGCACTGTTCTACAGGCTAAACGCCCCCCCCCCCCCCCCCCCCCCCCAAAAAAAAAAAAAAAAAAAAAACACGATATCACACAGGGTGCTACAAAACAAGCAATGTGTGGGTTTATTTTAAGGATGGTCACTCTGTACTTGCCATTGACACTATTTACTGAGTAAGTCAGAAACTTACTGATCTGTTTTCTCTCCAAGTGCTAACTTTTCAGCACATGAAAATGCTCCTCTGTGGAGCCAACAATAAGCATCAATAGCAACAGTAGAACCTGGAAAATCTGCAATATTGACAGGTGTGTGGATAGCTTTCAGGAACGGTAGCAAGCCTTGAATTCCCATATCAGTTTCTTAAATTACCATCAAAATGCAAAAACTTTAATAAATGGGTTATGCGTAAAACAGAAGGATTGAAATGGTGTAACAAAATCACTGATGTCGAACTATGACAAGAATCAGACAAGTATCAGTGGAACTGATGACAAGAATCAGACAAGTGTCAGTGGAACTGATGACAAGAACCAGACAAGTGTCAGTGGAACTGATGACAAGAACCAGACAAGTGTCAGTGGAACTGATGACAAGAACCAGACAAGTGTCAGTGGAACTGATGACAAGAACCAGACAAGTGTCAGTGGAACTGATGATGACAACCAGACAAGTGTCAGTGGAACTGATGATGACAACCAGACAAGTGTCAGTGGAACTGATGATGACAACCAGACAAGTGTCAGTGGAACTGATGATGACAACCAGACAAGTGTCAGTGGAACTGATGATGACAACCAGACAAGTGTCAGTGGAACTGATGACAAGAACCAGACAAGTGTCAGTGGAACTGATGACAAGAACCAGACATGTGCCAGTGGAACTGATGACAAGAATCAGACAAGTGTCAGTGGAACTGATGACAAGAACCAGACAAGTGTCAGTGGAACTGATGACAAGAACCAGACAAGTGTCAGTGGAACTGATGACAAGAACCAGACAAGTGTCAGTGGAACTGATGACAAGAACCAGACAAGTGTCAGTGGAACTGATGACAAGAACCAGACAAGTGTCAGTGGAACTGATGACAAGAACCAGACAAGTGTCAGTGGAACTGATGACAAGAACCAGACAAGTGTCAGTGGAACTGACGACAAGAACCAGACAAGTGTCAGTGGAACTGATGACAAGAACTAGGTATGTGCCAATGGAACTGACAACAAGAACCAGACAAGTGCCAGTGGAACTGATGACAAGAACCAGTGGAACTAATGACAACAGCCAGTGGAAGAAGAAGACGCTGGTGATGGATAGAACACAGATTGAGCAAACCTGTTGATAGCATTTCAAAACTGTCTTTGTTCTGAAATGCCCAGGTTAAGAAAGGTAGAAGGAAGATCAAAGAACTCATGAAGAAGAAAACTGGAAGAAACTAAATTATTCTGGAACAGACCAGAAATGTACTATCTCTATATTTCATGTAAGACTTGCATCTATATCAATTTTTTTAAAATATTTTCTCCATCATATATGACCAATAGTTTATTTTTATATTCTGTGGTAGTTTACAGCTGTGCTGCAATTTCTTTATTTTCAACCTCGACACATCTGGTTTCACACAATGTTTCTTTCCAGGTTTACTTTCTTTAACCATTGGCTGTGCCAGCCTACATACAGTGGATGAGCAGAAGGTGGTCATTTACGTGAGTCAGCTCTCAGCCTAGACTTGGTGATGGCCTGTCCTTTGGCAATGACCTGAGGTAGTGTTTGGCTTGGTTGGTTGAAATGAAGATCAGTGAGATATGTTCTTCGATGTCATTCAAATAAATTGTACATGTCATTAGGATTCCGAGACCTATCCCTTACCCCTTTATATTATGTCTCTGAATTCTTTTTTAAGGCCATATCAAACATAGACAGCCCACAGTTCTTAATTTCAACTGGCTTGGTTTGACTCTCCAGGAGCTCAGGAGTCCCAGTGACATTGATTATGGGGTCACCAAGGTATCTAAACATTGTAAGCGGTGGTACTATGGAGGGGCTTTTCTCTGATTCTCAATTACGTGACTAAAAAAAATTAAAACTGTTTGTAATCAATTTTAAATAACTTCATTTTCAACCACAAATTATGATAGACTTACGTGGTTGAAATGAAGAAAAATAAGATGTAGCCTAATCTTCCGTGTCATCCAAGTAAGTCACCCACGTCGTTAGGATTAGGTTTCTTAAACTTAACCCTAGTCTTTACCCCCTTTTACTGTGTCTGAACTTTTTTTAAGGCCATAGGCCTATCGAAAACACGGACCACTATGTTCATTTCAACCGACCCATGTTGTAGACCTAACGTGTGGGTCTGGCAGCCTTATCATGTAAAACGTACTGCTGCAGAAACTACCACTTCAAGAGCATGAGAATGCTTGGTGCATGCTTCCTACAATGGGACCAACTACAATGATGGCTCCATGAGTGAAGAGAATGATGATGTATTAAACGCCCCATGTCGTATCTGGGATCATAGGAGACAAAGTATAGGAAAACTACTACCTCATGCATGTCGCAAGAGGCGACTAATGTGAGGTTATGTTTGGGGCTGGCGACCTTATAATGTAAAACCAACTGCTCTTACAATGCATATGACTTTTAACAGATGAAAGTCAATTAAATATCTGTTAAAGTCAGTTATATAACTGGAACCACCAGGCCTTTACACCCCTCCACTTTAATATTATTCTTGTTCAGAGTTTCTTCTTGATTTTGTTCGTTTTTTTTTTTTTTTTTTAAATTTTTTTTTTTGTTTTTTTTTTAAACATATAGGCATAATTGGTAGTTGTGATTTTCCCTGTGTACAATGATTTGACAGGTGTGATGCCACTTTCTCATATCGGTAGTTGTTCATAATATTTGGAATTGAAAACAATATATATCCTAATTATAACCCATCAGAAGTTGAACGGAATATTTTCCTTCATTAATTAAAAAAAAGGAATTTGCGTTTTATGATTTACGGATATGTAATATTGTATTTAGCTTCAGAGTGAATGGCAGAAATAAGGCTATCAGTAAATATTAAAGATCGTATTGCTTACAAATTGCTGGCAGTCCTACAAACAAAATTCATACACTCTCAGACGTCTACGTGAATATTTTCAAAGAAAACAGTGGTCACCTTGAGGCTATTTGTATCTCCGTAGAGTTTTTCCAGGAATGGTACTTGTGAAAGCCATGTGTGCTTTCTCTGTTGCTCATAACTTGGGTATCTTTGAAGCAGATGTACAGCAGTCATTTTATCGGTGCCACATGTGCACTCATTGGTAATTTCTATCTTTAGCTTATTGAATGGATAATATCCCAATCTGTTGTGGCCAGTGCGGATTCTGAAAATTATCACTTGTTTTCTTCTTACATATTAATTCAATGTCAAAAGTAAAAGATAAAGCACAAAATTACACACTAGAAAAACTCAATTTCAAGGAAAATGTAATTATCACTAAACTGATGTTCAACTTTGTCGTGTTTTGACTTGTATTTTGTCACTTAACCCATAAATTAAAACTGAGAATCACCAAGTATTATATATATATTCTTCATACAGTATGGTGTAGAAACATCAACAATGAACAAGCAATTGGGAGAAAGAACTGAGGCTCTCGAGATGTGGATATAAAGAAGAATGGGGCACATCTCATGGAAAGAGAGGAAAACAGATAAAGAGGTCCTAGAGTATCTAGGTATGAAAAGAGAATCAACAAAGGATATAAAAACTAGGCAGCTCAAATATTTTGGCCATATATAAAGACATAACACCTTGCAGAAGATCATTATAGAACCTAGAGTTGTAGGCAAACATACAAGAGGAAAACAGCGCTATATGTGGGAAGATAACATCAAGAGATGGGCAGGAAATAGTCTATCAGGGTGCACATCAAGACAAGAGACAGAAAACGTTGGAGATCAATTGCAGCCGACTTTCGCTGCGGAGATGGTAGCTGATGATGATTTTGTCAAATTATCCAGATGTATTTTATGACAGCAACTAACTGGCAGTGTGTCTGACCCTTTGCTTCTTGAGTTAAACTGACCAGGTTGTATTAAGAACCAGTATACCCAGCTGTAAATAGGCACTAACTCTGTTCTTGAGTTAGCGATGACAAAGGCAGCGAGGAAGGGAATTGGTCACCCCCACCTTATAAAGTCGGACCTAGTTAAGCAAAGTCTCTAACACTTCACACTTATACGGCAGCTATAGACCTACCTTTTCTTGTTACCTTTTATTATAGTGTTCTTCCTTACATTCTCCTATAGTAACTTGTGTGGACATCACGTATATCAACTTGCATTTTAACACCTTATATCACGTTTATAAATTAACCTTTTAGCATCTGTATCACGTTGTAGCCTATTAATTCGTTTATTTTTCTTAAGATTTACTTTAGAAAAAACTCTTACCATTTAAAAATTTTAAATCCTAGAAGTTTGTTTGGTTTTTTTTTTGTGGGGGGGGGGGGGGGGGGGGGGGGAGAAGTTGGGTGTTGGAAGAGATTGATTTTCGCTAGCTAAAACAAGCTTAAAATAATAACTTACTATTGGCAACACTGATAACACTGATTGAACACCTAAAAACTAGGCGCTATACCATAGAGTCAGCCGGAGCTAAAAATAGGAACATGTGACGTTAGAACTCTAAACGGAGAAGGACAGCTAGACAATCTAATATTAGAGGCAACAGACATGAAACTCGATATACTGGGAGTTGCAGAGGCAAGACTATTGGATACAGGCTACATAAAAAGAGACCAATACACGCTTATACTCTCAGGAGGAGAAAAACATGAAAGAGGGGTAGGAATGTTGATAAAGAAGGAGTTAGAAAAATACGTATGTGGATACTGGACACACAACGACAGAATGATGTTACTGAAGATGAGAGCAAAACCATTCGACATATCAATCTTACACACTTATGCACCAACTAAAGATCACAGCGAGGAAGAAATAGAAGAATACCATGAAGAGCTACAACACACACTTAAACCAGTAAAATCTACAGATGTGTTGATAGTAATGGGTGATATGAATGCTCATCATCATCATCTCAACCCGTAACCCGTCATGGGTCGTAGGGGTGCCATGGTGGAAGCATCAGCAGACAGGGTCCTCCACTGCTCTCTATCCTCAGCAATGCGTACATGTGTGGAAAAACCGTGTCCTGCCCATTCTTTGATGTTATCAGCCCAGGATTTTCTTTGCCTTCCTCTTCTCCGTTTACCTTCGACTGTTCCCTGGAGGATCATTTTCGAAAGGGAGTCATGACGAGTTACATGCCCAAACCAGGCAAGCTTTCGACGTTTCACTACTGACAAAAGTGGTTCTTGATGGCCTGCATAGGTGTTTATCTTCTCTCTAACATAGACATTTGTTTTGTGCTCTTTATAGCAAATGCGCAAAATTCTTCTATAACATTTATGCTCGAAAGCCTGAATCCTTCGCTCCGTATCTGCAGTGAGTGTCCAGCTCTCACACCCATATAAGAGTATAGATAATACAAGTGATTTGTATAATTTGATCTTCACAGGAAAACTGATGTTACTTTTCCAGATCACATTCAGTCTTGTCATGGCAGCTGAGGCCATCTCAAGTCTTGTCTTGATTTCTTTACTTGATCTTCCATCACTACATATAGTGGACCAGAGATATTTAAAGGTGTTAACTTCTTCTAACGTTTGCCCATTTAACGTAATGTTGGTCGGAACATGTTTCTTTTGGCTATTCACCAATATCTTGCTTTTTTCTATATTAATTTCCATCCCATATGTTCTTGTTACTTTCTCCAGTCTAGAGGTAAGGTCTTGAAGTTCTGATTCTGTTCCAGCTATCAGATCGATATCATCAGCAAAACATAGATTGCAAAGAGGTCGGCCTCCAATCGATATGGTTGTTTTATAATCATAAAGAGTGTCGCATGTTACGCATTGCCTAGTTAAATGTTTGAAGACCGAAAAGTGGGACACCAGTGTTTTGGCCTGAACAAACGAATGCAGGGGTATTTTCCTGTGTGTATCTAGGGCAGCCAATCAGAGAAGGGGTTTCCCCCGGTCAGATAGAATGACTTCGGCGAGTGTATAAGGAAGAATAAATCGTCCGAAATCATGGTTAGAATTAGCGGTCGGGAAGGAGAACGGAATGACAGACAAGGATGAGAATGGTCTCCTTTTGACGGGAATATCTTCAATTATGTATAGGTACAAGGAAATCAGAAGGGAGTAAGTAGTTGTGAAGAATTTTGCAAGACTAAGTGTCCGTGCCTTGAGAAATCCTGTGTTTTTCCTATTCATAATTCAATATAAAATCGTTAACACGACAGATATGGAAAAACAACATATGGATATAAAGGTCAACTCACGGAGAACGGAAATATATAACTCCAAAGGCTTGAACTGGGAAAGGTGAAATGCACGAGACCAAGGTTGGAAACTCATTTAGCACAACCCCCTCGAAGTTACAACTATTTTGGGAAGTTTGCTGGAGTTGCGAGCCTTGTTTCCTGTACGCCCGACAGCTCCCTATATAAGGGCGGTCGTAAATGATTTCAAATTCACTTGTACAGCGAAGCAAGACAGAAGGACAACGGCTGGAGAGAGAGGAACGTGCAGAGGCCAATATCTTGTTATTTGCAGCCAGGCAGTTCTGTTACTCCACTAAAGCCAGTCTTTACTGATCTTAATTAGATCCTGCGAGGGTATGTAAAGTTACTATGTAAAATAATACAGTAATTACAACTTTTATTTCAGGATTTGTTTAATCTTTATGTTATGAAAGTATCATGCATATTAATTGATTACTTGATATGATTGTTGAAGATTGGAACCCGAAATATAACCACCATGACTGAGTCCGTATCAAGGCTAGCACAATCCTTTTCAGGACTAATAACAATTTTTTCAGGACTACCAACAATCATTATCAGGGCTTATTCATTCTGTCATCAAGTTAATGCACTTTACAGAGCTAACGTGTCAGGCAGGGGGATACTATAACCTCATACCATATATGTGTGTACATATTATTTTGTATTATTTGATTTTATAAAATGTTCCACAGTAGACACCTGTCTTGTCACTGATCCATAATCATGCATTTTCACGCATACATCTGAAAACAAATTCATCTCACCTACAATAGGAATGTGGTAATTTTTATCCACAAATAGCCACATATCCTACAATTATCTGCAGGTTCATACTTGTCAACAAAAAGTCAGAGGTCAATGATCAAGAATTGCTCGATGATCAATGCGAATCGCCCCGGCAGTGTCTGGATTGGTAGAAGCAAGACCTACTGAAGCTGTACATCTCATATGAACACTGATTAACCTAACAGATGAGTGATATTTGTGACAATCGTGCAACCAAGAAGTGATAACTGTCAAGCAGAGTTTTGTGATGACAATTTGCGTGATAAACTAGTGAAAGTTATAAAGTGAATAAGACAGTGAAGAAGTCTATTACCCAACTAATTTGAAGAGTCTAAAGAAATGACATTTTAGTTTAACTTGTAAAAACTGTAATTGATTTCGCCAATTTGGTTTTGTATAAATATAACTTTTGTATCACCAGTCACACACAATCACCACAATTAGATAGATGTAAATAAAGAGGATATAAATTGTATTCACCAGCTTTATTCATTCAATATAGTTGATACTGAGTTTGGTTGAATTTTTATTATATCACAGGTGGTCACATAGCGGAGGTGGCGCAGTAAGGTCTGACTGTTCTCTGAATATTTTCAGTCCAGATACTTTCACAGCCGTGACTATCGAGTGATACCAGTGTACTTCTCTGTCACTGGGACCTCACACATTCTGGAGAGAATACTATTTCTACTCTAGCACTATCATCTCACACATATAAAACCTTCCGCTACAGTGGGGGCTCGATCGCGGGATATTCTCGTATATCCTGAGCCATCCTCAATCTATACATCTATCTTTAGTCTATCTTGGGCCACCAATAGAGAAAAAAAAAAAAAAAAAATTTTTTTTTCGAAAATTCTAGAATAGATTTTTTTTCTCAGTAACAGTACCTTAGAGTACTCAGTAAATATTGACTATCACAAGGTTGCACGATTAATTGTGTTGTCCATTTGATAATTATTTTAAGTAAGTTTAGGTAAGTTTTCATACCCTACTTAACTTAATATAATGGCTGACTTAGTGAAGTTCAGAACTGCGATCATGCAGATGGGAAAAGAGCTGGGCTTGACAGGTGATGCTCTCGTCCAGTATGTCACAACTGAAGTGGACAAACATATGGATAGAGAGGAAAGGAAGCTGCAAGCAGAAGCTGAGAGAGAAGCCAAAAGACTAGAAGCTGAGAGAGAAGCCAAAAGAATGGAAGCTGAAGAAAAGAGGCTGCTGTTGGAAGTTGAGGCTCAAGCCAAGAAATTGGAGGCTGAAGAAAGAAGATTAACAGCTGAGGAAAGGAAGCTACAAGCTGATAGAGACCATGAACTGAGATTAAAAGAGCTTGAAATACAGGCAGTGGCTACTACTAATGGTAGTAGGTCATCTCATTCGGATACCAGCGCCAGCCAAAGCACCTCCAATGGAGCTATGAACTTCCACTTGGACCCATTTGTGGAGAAAGAAGAGGGAATAGAGGATTACCTTGACAGATATGAACGATTGGCCACTACTTATGGCCTAGAAAAAGAAAAGTGGAATTTGAAGTTGTCACAGGGATTGAGAGGAGTATCTTATAATGTCTACTTGAAGATGCAAAAAGAAGATCAGGAAAAACTATGAAGCCTTGAAACAAGCATTGTTGTTGCGTTACGAACAAAACGCAGAAGCTTATAGAAGGCGATTTAGAACTGCTATGCTCCAGACAGGAGAAACATATCAGCAGTTCTCAGCAAGGTTGGAAAGTTACTTGCTGAGGTGGTGTCAGTTAGGAAACTTCAATCAGGATTTTGAAGGGATCAAGGAGATGATGTTGATAGAACAACTCCTGGAGTCCATGTCTCCTGAGACGAAGACATTCCTGGTAGAACATAAAAGAGAGAGATTAGATGAAATAATCATCTATGCAGAAAGTCACAAACTGGCTCACCCCCTGACTCAAGGAAATAAGAGGAAGCAGGGAGATAGTTTCAAGTCACCACAAAACCAAAACGAGTTTGAACAAAAGGACAATACAACCAAGAACAACCAAAGATATAACTACAAAGACAAGAACCCTCCAGGATATAACAATAAACCCTCACGAAGGGAAGAAAAATGGTGTAAGTTCTGCAAAATGAACAACCACAACACTGATAATTGTGGAAGGAAAAAACCTCTTCATCATTCTGCATGTCTACAGGTGAGGACTTCAGATAGGAAGGAACTGACAGTGAGTCAGAATAGCCTCCATCACCCACCTACACAGGAGATAGTGACTGTGAATGGCAAACAAGTCACAGGAATGTATGACACAGGTTTGTCCTATGACGCAGTCGTGTGTGCATCTCTGGTGCGCCCTGAACAAATCACCACAGAAACAGTAGATATTCAAGGGCCACTAAAAGGAGCATTACCCCTCACTTTACCCATAGCAAAGATTCATGTCAGTTGTCGCTATGTGGAAGGGGAGATAAATGCAGCAGTGTTAGATGATCCCTTTTACCCCCTGATGTTGGGGCGTAGATATGTTTTCTTGGGAAACCCGGTGAAACCTATGGTTATGGCAGAAATCCAGACCAGGTCTGACTCCAGGAACATAGAGAGGGACACCAAATTAAAATTTCATTCTACTGAAATGAAACGGGCTCAAGTAGCTGACAGCACATTGAAGCCTTGTTTTGGCAAACTGTCAAAACCACATAACACTCCAAGGAAAGGAAATTTCTATATGGAACATGGACTCTTGCACAGGAAAGCTGGCAGAGGGACGAAAAGTCATGGTCAAATTGTTGTACCATCCACCTATAGAAATAAGGTTATAGGCTGGGGGCACATAACTTTGAGTGAACACCTGGGTAATGGTGCCACAAAACAAAGAATAGCCACCCAGTACTACTGGCCAGGTATTACGGAAGACATCAATTGGTATCTAAATTCCTGTCCAGAGTGCACTCATGTAGATTCAGAAAGTCGGCGGAAGAGTCTTCAAAAGTCTACAAGCAAACCAGCCATCATGGGTACTCCCGAGATTTGCACTGGAGGGGAAAAGAAACATCCCACACAGGTTGAATTGCAGTCTGAAACCCATGCACTGGAAGAAAAGAACAAATCACGTAGCCAAAATCAAACACCTACGAATTTGCGAGGGAAAACCGCAACCAACTATCAACGAAAAGAGGGCGGTAAACTTCAAGGGAAACCTACCGACCCCATTTCACCAGCGGTAAGGGCCTGGATGAAAAGCCGAACTGGGAAAAGAGAGATAGCAAAGGATGAATCTATATCCAGGAAAACAAAATGTAAGAGCAGATTTTCTTAGTCGACACCCAACTGAGATAGAACGAGAGTAAGAAGAACATTAACTACGGCAAAGCTTACAGTTGTTAGCTGTAGAAATCTACAGCTTAAAAGAGAGGGAGGCTCTGTCGCATGTTACGCATTGCCTAGTTAAATGTTTGAAGACCGAAAAGTGGGGACACCAGTGTTTTGGCCTGAACAAACGAATGCAGGGGTATTTTCCTGTGTGTATCTAGGGCAGCCAATCAGAGAAGGGGTTTCCCCCGGTCAGATAGAATGACTTCGGCGAGTGTATAAGGAAGAATAAATCGTCCGAAATCATGGTTAGAATTAGCGGTCGGGAAGGAGAACGGAATGACAGACAAGGATGAGAATGGTCTCCTTTTGACGGGAATATCTTCAATTATGTGTAGGTACAAGGAAATCAGAAGGGAGTAAGTAGTTGTGAAGAATTTTGCAAGACTAAGTGTCCGTGCCTTGAGAAATCCTGTGTTTTTCCTATTCATAATTCAATATAAAATCGTTAACACGACAGATATGGGAAAAACAACATATGGATATAAAGGTCAACTCACGGAGAACGGAAATATATAACTCCAAAGGCTTGAACTGGGAAAGGTGAAATGCACGAGACCAAGGTTGGAAACTCATTTAGCACAACCCCCTCGAAGTTACAACTATTTTGGGAAGTTTGCTGGAGTTGCGAGCCTTGTTTCCTGTACGCCCGACAGCTCCCTATATAAGGGCGGTCGTAAATGATTTCAAATTCACTTGTACAGCGAAGCAAGACAGAAGGACAACGGCTGGAGAGAGAGGAACGTGCAGAGGCCAATATCTTGTTATTTGCAGCCAGGCAGTTCTGTTACTCCACTAAAGCCAGTCTTTACTGATCTTAATTAGATCCTGCGAGGGTATGTAAAGTTACTATGTAAAATAATACAGTAATTACAACTTTTATTTCAGGATTTGTTTAATCTTTATGTTATGAAAGTATCATGCATATTAATTGATTACTTGATATGATTGTTGAAGATTGGAACCCGAAATATAACCACCATGACTGAGTCCGTATCAAGGCTAGCACAATCCTTTTCAGGACTAATAACAATTTTTTCAGGACTACCAACAATCATTATCAGGGCTTATTCATTCTGTCATCAAGTTAATGCACTTTACAGAGCTAACGTGTCAGGCAGGGGGATACTATAACCTCATACCATATATGTGTGTACATATTATTTTGTATTATTTGATTTTATAAAATGTTCCACAGTAGACACCTGTCTTGTCACTGATCCATAATCATGCATTTTCACGCATACATCTGAAAAACAAATTCATCTCACCTACAATAGGAATGTGGTAATTTTTATCCACAAATAGCCACATATCCTACAATTATCTGCAGGTTCATACTTGTCAACAAAAAGTCAGAGGTCAATTATCAAGAATTGCTCGATGATCAATGCGAATCGCCCCGGCAGTGTCTGGATTGGTAGAAGCAAGACCTACTGAAGCTGTACATCTCATATGAACACTGATTAACCTAACAGATGAGTGATATTTGTGACAATCGTGCAACCAAGAAGTGATAACTGTCAAGCAGAGTTTTGTGATGACAATTTGCGTGATAAACTAGTGAAAGTTATAAAGTGAATAAGACAGTGAAGAAGTCTATTACCCAACTAATTGGAAGAGTCTAAAGAAATGACATTTTAGTTTAACTTGTAAAAACTGTAATTGATTTCGCCAATTTGGTTTTGTATAAATATAACTTTTGTATCACCAGTCACACACAATCACCACAATTAGATAGATGTAAATAAAGAGGATATAAATTGTATTCACCAGCTTTATTCATTCAATATAGTTGATACTGAGTTTGGTTGAATTTTTATTATATCACAGGTGGTCACATAGCGGAGGTGGCGCAGTAAGGTCTGACTGTTCTCTGAATATTTTCAGTCCAGATACTTTCACAGCCGTGACTATCGAGTGATACCAGTGTACTTCTCTGTCACTGGGACCTCACACATTCTGGAGAGAATACTATTTCTACTCTAGCACTATCATCTCACACATATAAAACCTTCCGCTACAAAGAGCCTCCTGCATAATATGTTCTAGATATATATTAAAGAGCACTGGGGACAGGATACATCCCTGGCGAACTCCTACAGTTGTTTTGAAAAATTCTCCAATGTCATTGCTTGCAAAAACAGCACTGCTTGCATCCTTGTATAGTGCTTCAATGATATCTATGATGTTGGTATCAAAATTGAATTTTCTCATTATTTGCCATAAGCCTTCATGCCAGACTCGATCGAAGGCTTTTGTGAAATCGATGAAGTTATGGTATAAATCGTGTTGGTGCTGGAGATGTTTTTCGATCAGTAATCTAATATTGAAGATTTGTTCTGAGGTACTTCTTTTTGGTCTAAAGCCAGCCTGTTCCTCGGACAAGATTTCTTCTGATTTCTGTTTTATTCTGTTCAAAAGTATCCTCAACATCACTTTACTTGGATGACTAATAAGGCTAATGGTTCTGTAGTTCTTGCACATTTTTAGATTTCCTTTTTTTGGAAGCGGTATTATTAATGACTGCGTCCACTCCTTTGGCCACTTTTTTGTGCGCCATATCTTCTGGCAAATTGTTGTCATGATTTTTACTATATCTGGTCCTCCATATTTCAAGAGCTCTGCTGGGATATTATCCACACCCGGTGACTTCCCTCCTTTCAGCGAACATATAGCCTCTTCCACTTCTTCCCGTAATATTGCTGCATTTCCGAGTTCCCTGTTTTCGCACTTAATGTTGTTTAATATGCTATAGTCAGTGTCGAGTTTACAGTTATATAATTCTTTACAATATTCTGTCCACCTTCTCATTACAGCTGTTTTTTCATTGAGCAGAGCCCCATTGCTATCTTCTATGACAGTTACCCTGGGCTGTTGGGGTTTTGATAGTCTTCTTAATGTGTCAAAAGCTGCCTTGCTGTTACCTTTTATTAGCCCCGTATTAATGGACTCACACTGATCAGCTACACATTTTTCTTTGGCCTGTTTCATTTTCTTTCTAATATTTTTATTCACCATACTGTATTGCCATGCTGCTTCAGGAACCTCTTTCTTAACCTTTTTCATTTCCCGCCGTGTATCACATAACTTCAGAATGTCATCTGTAACCCATGGTTTTTTTTATTTTCTTTCTTTTACCAAGTATTTCTGTTGCTGATTCAATGAGCACGTCTTTCAATGTTCTCTGTGATTGAGTTGATATCATCCTCCAAAAAGTTGAGAGCTGCGAATTTTCCTCCAACAGTTGCCTCAAAGATTCCCGCGATTTCTGGGATCTTTCAGTTTGTCTAAATTGAATCTTAAACTGAGAACAATCTGTTTTTGATTATAGTTCTTTTTGAGTTTGATTTTACAAGCATGAGCGTTCCATTCAATACCATGTCGG